>OY856410.1:900496834-900719334 GCA_963693085.1 Alisma plantago-aquatica | reverse complement strand
TACACAAAGTTAACCGAGGATATGAAAGGACTATGTGATGAGTGATGACTCACGGGTTACTCTCTCATATTTTTCTACCGAACTCCAACTTTCTCGCCACTATCTCACATAACAAACTTCACTTCTATCATATAATCACTTCGTAATTATCTCTCCATTCATTCCTCCTTCCATCCTATCTCACATAACAAACTTCACTTCTATCATACCTGTCACTCTCTTCCTATAATCACTTCGTAATTATCTCTCCATTCATTCCTCCTTCCCTCCTATCTCACATAACAAACTTCACTTCTATCATACCTGTCACTCTCTTCCTATAATCACTTCGTAATTATCTCTCCATTCATTCCTCCTTCCATCCTCTTTTATCTTTCCGTTCTTATTGCCACTAACTTCCCTCCCATCCCAAGTAACAAACTTCTCTTTTACTTCCGCCTGTTCTCGCGTCCACAATCATTCTATTTTCAAACCCACATACCTCTATTTCACTTATTCGTATCTATCTGAGATGAATGCTGAAAATAAGCAGATTTTTTTGTTCAGCATGGCAGCTGCAGAGCCTGCAATCAAGGAGCGAAGAGGTATGCTTTCGGAAAGTTACTGAACCTCTCAAGCCTCTTTCACGGCGCTATTTGGTTGCATACGCAGCCTCATGAGGGCCTTTCTAAATTTTATATCTTAGTTTCAATTATTTTAGGATGACCCAGTGCGGTATGTCGGTGAAATGTATGACTCACTTTATAGCTTATTTTAACTCCGGTCGTTTAAGATTTTATGCCGACGAAACTAATATCATTCTGTGCTTGGAAAACTTTTTGTAATTTAACGATCTCTTCATCCTTTAGGTTGCACAGGAAATATAAGGCATGAATGGCTATTCCAAAGTATAATAGGAATGATTATCCAATATTCCTGATGAACGTGTCCCTAGCTTCATTTTATGCGCATGTACTAATGTGATGCAGATAGTTAAGGCGGATAGAGAAGCACTTAAGTTAGATCTATGGATTGCAATTTGTCATCTCTATCAAGGTAACATATTTTTTTCTTCCAGATCTTCCTATCTTTCAATTCACTTAATTTCCACTATTTTATCCACAATCTCTTTGTATGCTTTTCATAACTGACCGTTACGAGAAAATCCTTTTGTACCATCAGTTTTAATATAGACAACTAGGTGTGTTGTCATTATGGATTCCATCTATCATGTATGTGTTGATCTCATCATCTTACCTCTGGAGGGCTATATAAAGATCAACTTTTTTAAATTTTCTCTTAATCTTTTTTGTCTCATATTTCTATGTTTCTCTTTATCTCAACCTTCATCACCCCACCCAAATTGCAGAATCATGAAGGTGGACTTTTATTGAAGAATATAATTTTAAACGTAATCATTTTTTCTCTCCCCAAATGACGAAGAATATATTATCACTTCTTTCTATTATTGATTTCCTTTTTTGAAGGTTGATTTTTTATTTCTCTATTTCTGTGGTCAATAGATCCACATCCATCTATTGTTGTAGTGAGAGTTATCTATGCTGCTATAAAAGGAATATGTTTCTTGAAAGAAAAAAGATTGTCACCAACCACTTGTGTTGGTCTCTTTAGAAATCCTACACTCTCCTTGACTTTCTCCTCTTCTCTTTTTTTAAAGAATTTGTTAAATAATTTTTAGTTTTTTTTCTTCTAACATCGAAACCACTCAGTGGACCCACGCCTCTCCGTCCACTTCTCCATATAATTCATAATTGTATTTTCTTATCGTATGAAAACTATCTTATAGCATATTTCTCACATTTCCATTGAGTTTCTCTCTCTTTCTCCATAATTGTAATTAACTGTCTTTTGTTCCCACGTTGGTTTATAATGCAATACTTATTCTCTCGGTCAAACTAAACCTTCCACCACTCCCATCTAACTCGGTAACTCACTTCCACATATGTTTTTATATCATTTCCCAAACTGTCGCTCTTTTCTTCCTTTTTCTCAAATTTTCTAACGTCTTAATTTCTTTCTCACATCAACTTCCGTTCTCCCATTTATTTTAAACAATGATTCCTAATTCAACTCTTCCCCACATTCTAATATCCCCAATGTTCTATCTTCTACTCATTTACGACGTCCACATTTTTACATACCTTAACAACTTTTTTTTATCTTTTGAATTTTGGTTTTAATCCATAAAAATAATTAATACCCTGGTAACTCCCGTGTGATTTCCTCTAGCTGACTATCACGAAGTCTCTTATCTCAGCATTCCTTGAACAGACAGGCTCTTCCTTTTAGAACTATCACATAACTATGATCAAAAGAAAAAATCCGCGATATAAGTAGTATGAAATGTTTCAATATTTTATGTTTATGAACAAAACAAATATGTCATCTTCTTCATGTTAAGTATTCTCAATCCATTTTGTAAATCTCTCGACATACTTATACCATGTTGCCAACTATTCTCGGATATAATTTCTTCATTCACAACGATGTCCAATAAATGTTTCAATAGTCTAATTGTGTCTTTAACACCATATCTTTTAGCCATTAAGAATTTAAGGTTAGCCATGTAACTATGTCTATATCCTTTTCAGAAAGAAATAAAACTTTTAATCGTTGACAATTATTTCTCATAGTCTCTCTATGGTCACAATATCATATATATAAACTACAAACAAGGCATCATTCATTTTCAGTTACATAAAAGAATTTAACTAATTGCTTTGTATTCAAAAAGTTCAATCTCATTAATCAGAAAAATATTTAATTGAATCATAAACTCTAACACATACTCCTATTGCTATCACTTCAAGAGTTCAGTTTAACTCTCATCTTCTTAATTAATCAGTTCACATTCTCACCTCCCAATTTTATGACTTTTAATTTCCATTATTCTCTTTTTTAGAAGGTTTTTTAAAACCATGTTTCTAATTTTATGAAACCAATTTATTATAAATTTGATTGTCCTTTTGAGTCCTTAGCATGACTTCCTAACGCCGGTGCCATAGTTTGTAGCCTGTCATTTACCCTCCACCCACCCTGAAACAGCTACGTAGAAGTGGTTGCTGCTTTTATGTCGTATTCGAACAATAATCTAATACCTCTTCATCTTCATGGAAGTTGAAGTCGATGCATAATCATGACTTGTGCCCTCTATGGTAGGCACATATGTGGGTGGTAAAATCATTATCCTAGAATTGGAAGATTACAAAGCCTTCTTCTTTATAAAGATTATTTACTTCTCCTTTAGACATTTTATCATTATTGAATTAGAGATTGATTGATCATTGCCCTTCACTCATCAAGAGATATGTATTTTCTTATGTCTTTGGAGGTGGTGTTCACGTAAACTTGTCCACTCATACGGTTTAGGAGGTTATATTCCTATCTTTCACAACTTGTTAAGTAAATCTTCAACATGTGCTTTACTATCAACCTTGCATGACTCTACCATTACATTTCCTTTTCTCTCCTCAATGTAATTCACATTCTTCTTTGTCTTAGGAGGTTGATGAGTACATTTATATTTTTGTTAGTTATCAAGATTAGAATTCTTTCTTTACTTCCTATTAATTAAATCCATCATACCATCATTTTTTCTTATCTCTCCTCAACACTTTTTTCTTCTTTTTCCTTCATATTAGGAGGTTGCAGACCCATTACCATTTGAAATTTACTTTTTAATTTGTGTTGGTTTGATAGTTTCCATTTGTAACTATATACTTCGGCACTTAAAAGCAATCTCCCAATAGTTTCTTCTATTTGCAGATATACATGACTTTTGAGTGGCATTCATCAACATAGAGAGTAAAATCTTGCCCTACTTCTGAAATAAATCACGGGAGAACATCATCAAAAGGGGATCCCGTTTCCACATAATGAGAAAGATGATTATTACATCAAGAAACAAATTTTCAAGAGACTGAAGATAATACGCAAATTGTAGCAAAGGTTTGAGAAACTGAAGATAATAAGAAAACAATGTCTAAGTCTGTTAAGAGCATATGAGACATCTACATTTTCATTCTTACGTATATAGGAAGATTAATTTCAAGAAACCTTTTTCTAAAGACAAATGTCTTCATCATAGTTCTTTCATGTATATATGGATGGTATGATTTTATAAGTTGTCTTCTAAAAAAGATCTTTCTAAAAAGGGTGACATTTGTCCTAAGAATCCCACAAAAAAGAATGAAAGATAAGTTATCAAACAAATAAAAAAATTCTAATATAAATTGTATGTATAGAAAAAATATTTTATCTCCTAGGATACAAGTATTTTAAGATTTGCTTTTTTATATTTCTTACCATATTTATATTAAAGTATTCATGCTTCTTTCATATTCTCTTTAACTTGATATGAGCAATAAATATGTTAAATTTTCCATATTTTTTTAAAATTCCTCTAAAATTTTAACTTCTTCCAAGATTTAATATTTTTTTAAAACTTTCATTCATGCTATTACCAAATAATTTTAATAATGATAACATTTTTAATATTTTTCCTATTATTTTTCTTCAATTTTGTTTTTTCGTTCAAGTTTGCATTGAACATTCCCACAAAACATTTTCCCCCACCTTGTCTCTATTTCATTTAGTGGAGAGGTGATGAAAATACACAACAAACTACACCATTTTTTCCTTTCTTCTCTTCTCTTCCTTGTCATTTTGTCCAACCAAACACATTGCATGTTCCCCCTTCACTAACAATTTATATGGTATTTCACGTATTCCCCTCACTTTCCTATGATATCTTTCTACGAAATAGATCTAATTAACTAACTTATATGATATTTCCCTTTTTTAAGTTTATTTTTAAAATGTACTATGTTTTATGAAAGTTATTAATTTAATCATCTAAATTAAACTATATATTTATAAAGTGGTACGTGCATGTGCACGTATGTGTTTACTAGTATGTATATATATACACAAACACACACACACACACACACACACACACACACACACACACATATATATATATATATATATATATATATATATATATATATATATATATATATATATATATATATATATATATATATATATATATATATATATATATATATATATATGTATATATATATACACACACACCACACACACACACACACACACACCACCACCAATAGTTATCATGTGGGGTCAAAGGACCCAATAAATGAATATCCAATCATATCAATAATCAAGATATATCATAAGGCCACAAGAGGTTATCACGTTAGAAAATAGATTCCATTTAAATCAATTTCTCAAAATAAGATTTCCACATGTAAAAGATAATAAAGATATACATCAGAGTCAACATGAATATCCATCAAGTTGAGTAGATCACAAAAAACACTCATGAATCATCTTTATAGAAGAGATAGAGACTGTGTAAGATATATTTCTCAAAAGATCAAAATGGAGAAAATATAGGTGATTTCTCAATATGAGTAATAGGTTAGCCTTAGACATCAGGAGAGGGAGAGAGATAAAGAAGAAAATGATCAATATGAGAAATTATTTACTCAATATAAATGTATATTATAATTTAGTGTACAATTGTTTATGATATATTTATTAAGTTCTTTTTCGATGATTTCAATTATCAATCTTTATATACACTTATCGACCCATTCAAAAATAACTTTCCCACAACATTTCTATTCTCACTTGATATTCATTGAAAACATGTATAAAATTTTATTTCCATACACGTATATAGTTAAATAATATTAGATCAAAATTTCTATATTTGAGGAAAACATTTATATTGCTAATATAATTTAATTAATTATTTGTAGAAGATATCAATGCAAATAAGTTTATATATCTAGAACCAATTATTGCACATATATGAATTTCAAATCAAAAGGGTGTAAACATTATCAATCTAACTATTTTCTTTTTTCTTCCTTAAGGTTAACAATTTTAGGAGTTAATAGGGAGATTTACTAAGGAAATCATTTAGTCATGATTATTATAATTTCTTTTTTATTAAGTAATTGATTATATAAATATGAGAATGTTTATTTGCTTCCAAAAATATATATGATCGAATTAATCTATTTGTTTCCTATATGATATGTTAGCCTGGTTGATTTCATTAATTTTTTTTTCAAATAATACGTCGAGAGAATTAGTTTGTTAAAGTTTATTCCAATTTATTAAAATATCTCGTGTATTTCACATTGTTACAGTTACCTCAGATTATTTTTATTACTCATATTATATTTTAAAAGTAAATATATTTCATGACTTTTGATCATGATAAATTTTCTATAGATTTATCATGTATGTACAACATCATTTTCCTCTATGTTATACCACAATTTGATTTATTATAACTTCACCAAAATTATATATGTATAAGCCATAATTTGTTTGTACTATTTATTTAACATATTATATTTGTTTGTTAATAACAAATTTGATATTGTTGATCTTATCTGACATTTTCTTTTCTTAATGAAACTAAGATAGTCATGATTTTTCACAAAAAGTGAAACTTAGCACTCAAGATATTCGGACCCAAGGAATATATTTTTACCTTTATATTTGAGTTTTGAAGATTCCTTCTATGAGTTTTAATACAACTAGAGTTTTAGGCTCATCACTATTATATTATTATAACATTACATCATTACCATCATTATTTATTGTTTAGAGTCTCACTATCTTCACGTTGTTACAAAAAGAGTTTCCTTATATTACTATTAATGAATGTCCGTAATTTTCTTATTTATCATATCAAGTTCTTCTTTTTTATGACGAGGAACCCCTTCCGGGCAAGGCCACTACTGGATCCGACCCAGCCAAGGGTAAACCTCGGTATCAGCTGCATACTTTGGGGGCATCACAACACGCTCAATTACGTGGGCCTTATTTCACCCTGCGGAAATAGTCAGAGTCAAATCCGGGTCCCTTCATTGGGGATTGTTGAGTCGTACCGCTAAGCTACTCCTTCACCCCCTTAACATATTAAGTTCACTAATTCAATATTTATATTGTTACATTATTTATATTTATAGACATAGAAATTCACATTGTTATTCCTATTCATGTATGAAGGACATTATTTCTCTTACTAAATGTAATCTTAGACATTATGTGAATATTAGCTATCAAAGGATACACACGTGACTTATATCATGCTTGTGATACCGTTAAATGTATTGTATATGTTTTGAAGCTTGTACATTGTAATTTCCCTTGACTATTCATGTTATATGTATTAAAGTATATCTTCATCCTTGTTTGATCCAATCTAAAGAACTAAATGTTCTAATCTCCTAATCATGGGAATATGATTTTTAGATTCAGAAGTCAGGTTTTAGTATGTTACAACTTGGGAATAAATCAGGTCAATCTAATTATTTTTTGTGATAGTCAGAGTGTTATTAAATTGAGTAAGGGTACCGTGCATCTTACACGGATAAAACAGACTGATGTAAGATACCATTAGCTTTATAACATGATTGACAAAAATACTTATGACGTGATGACCTAAGTGGTAACATTAGACAAGATAGAGCTTAGCAAAGAGTTTAAAGGCATACATTCCCAATGACGATTATTTGATGACAACCTCTTTCTTTGGACCAGCGGGGGAGATTGTTAAGCACAATTTAGTTTAGCCAAAGTGCCAAAGCCCACTAGGGCTCCTTTTTTTTGCAGTTGTGCCAGGGATTATATATCCCAACACCTACTAATTAGAAAGGAGCAATGGCCAAGTCAAACAAAAAAAAAGATGTCACCAATTAAAAAGAAAAAGGAAGCCATACTATAGTGATGGGGAGAGAAACAACAAGGAAGAAATAGAGAAGAAAAAGATAAGAGAAGAATAAAGGATGCCTGACAAGGCTGCTAAGACATCCAGATCTTTACAAGAGGTTGTTTTCCCGGGAAATTTTTGGGTGAGATTGTTGAGATCTCTTCCTGTAGTAGCATCTTTTTATATCTCCTTCTAGTTATACTATCTCGGGTTGGGTCAAATCCCGAGAAGTATATTGTATTTTTGCTTCATAATCATATTTGTCCGTTGGTTGGCCCCTTGACTTTTTTCCTCACACACCCCGAGAGTTTTCTATGCAAAATATATTATTTTTCCTTTATTTGTTTGTCGTTCTTATCTTGAATTTATAAGCTCGTCAGTAACACTTCCGTGATAATTTCATTTTTCATCACATTCTATTTTTCTGTATAATTTACATAAACCTAGTGTGTAGCCACTGGCGGTGACGTGTAACTTCTTTTCTTTTATTCGATTACATCATTGGCTGCACACCGTCATTTGTGCAGGACACAAGGTTAATATAATATGGGGAAGCCAAGGGCCACTACATTCTGCATGACTGGATCTGACGATGTCTGGCTTTCTCTACTTGGGAGCTCAAACCTTTACATTAAGCGAGCTGGAATTTATAGACCCATGTCATGTTGCTGCCAACGCGAACCAGGTCATGTTTACAACGGCGAGAAAGGACCAGCCGTTCCGGTCAATAGATATTTAAAGGCTTGGGTGTAAGGAACTATGCTCAATATTAATGCCATTAAATGTCGTGTGATCCGACACTTGGATTTACAGTTTGAGTAATGGATGCTTTACATTTGATTATTACGACAGGCAAGTTATTACCTTTCTAGAAGCATTTGGAGAGATTAATCATCGTGTCATGGCTTAAAGGAAGATTGGATACCCGACAACAATCGATATTATCCGACAGGCAATTCAATACCTTTTTGGATGTATTTGGATGGGCTTCTATTCATTTTGTCGTTTTTCAGAGGTAGGCCTATACTGAAATATCCAAAACCGAATATCCCATTAACCTCCGCATTGAAATTCCCCTGAAAGAGATGTTGATTTCCGACAGGCAATTCATTACCCTTTCGGAAGTACTTGGAGGTCATTCGATTCGTGTAGCCCTATAATTGAGTATCCAGAACCGGTCATCCCATTCACATGCGTATTAAAAGCCCCGAGAGAAAAGAAATCATTTTCCAGTTACCTTTTTGGATGTATTATGAAGGTGTTGCGTTAGTTGTCTCGTCTTCAAATGAACAGTCACGACGGGAGAATGAACTGCATTTACAGATTAACAAATGATTTAATTTTTACATCAAAATTATTTATGGATTAATAAGACAAATACATGTAATATATGGATGTTAGTATTGTACGTTTTGTATTGTACATCTTGTATTGTACGTCTTGCAGTTTGTGTTGGTAGTGTAATTTGTAAAGATTGCAATCTGTAATGTCATTTAAAATAAATTATGAATTTGGGGTATCGTAATGGATGCTAGTATTGTATGTCGGTAAAAATACATTATGATGAAAATTGGGAAGTTATGTTGTTGTTTGTTAGCATAGTACGATACAATGGTCAAAAAACACGTGATATATGTATGACTAAAGTTTAGAAATGTTTTTTTTGGTGAGTTAGTACTTACGAAGAAAAAGTGCATAAAAGTTTTGAAGCTTTGGTGTTGTGTGTTAGTACTGTTCGACATGGACTATACATCTTATAATGTACGTCTTGTAATTTGTGTCGGTATTGTACGCCGGATACGTTAAGACAACTTCAAATCATCACGGGAGAGTGAACTTCATTCAAATTTAAAAGAAATGGTTTAAGCACTGTATGTATGAGGAAGATTATCTATACGTCTCGTACTGTACATCTTATATTATATATAAAAATGAGCTAAAAATGATAATGATTATGTATAAATAAATATTATAATATGTAATGTTGTGTAAAATATTGTATATGTAAAAATTTTGAAAGTTGTAATGTTGTGTATATAAAATGACAGTGAAATAAATTGCAACTAAAAAGTATCAACAAATTTATGTACAATATGTGCGTACTTGAGAAAGAATATGGACATCGGGAGGCAACATAGCATTTCAAAAAAGAATTGGAAAGAATTATAAATCAATAAAAATTTAAATCTAAATATTTTTCATAATTTGTGGTGGATTGAGATGCCACAAGTATAATTTGTTGGAAAATGAATACAATAACTGTACTTTAAATGTACTTTTGCATGACTTTTACATAAACAATAATAAAAAAAATCAGCTACAAGTTGAATATCTCTGGAATACATTAAAATTTGCTTTTTTCTATACTCGGATAAAGCAGCGGGTGGGCGTGTGATCATGGTTAAAATTTTCCAATTGAATATCCCTCACCGAGCATCCTATCCACATTCCTACTAAAACATCCCAGATAAAATGTCAGTACCCACCATTAATTAAGCATTTTCTGGAAATATTTGGCGGGCATCCTATTCATCGTGTGCTGTCTTTCGTATGTAGGCCTATAACTGCATATCCAAAACCGAGTATCCCATTTACATTCAATTTTAAATCCCCAGAGAAGAAATGAATTTCCAACAGACAATTCATTAATTTCACGTAAGTAATTGGAGGACATTCTGTTCATTATGCTGTCTTTATAAGATAGAACTATATTCTACTATTCTACCATACTAAATGCCAACACTTGTCTCCATTCTTTCTTTTTATAATTGTCTTGAATGTTAATGATATTCGTCTGCCGTTTACTGATTAATATATTATAATAGTCTTAATCCTGATCTGTGAATGAGGAGGCCTCTTAACTCATTGTGTCTTCCCAGTTCTAAGATATTTTATTCTATGCAATAAATATGAGTGCTAGCATTATTTCTAATTGCTTTTATGTAGCCAGCGGCTAAAGGGGATGCCTTCTGGGTTTCTTGATAGTGCAACGTGGTGTGGGTCTTCGCTATCTTGCAGCGGACGTGCTCCTTCAGTAATAAGTATCTAAAGTTGTCATCTACATCTTGTTGAACCACGACTTTGAACTTCTTAATTGGCAAGTTGGCGGCGCAAGATGTGTTGGGTTGGGCTCTTGCAGCCATCGGAGGTGTACGTGTGACATCTGAAGTTGTCATCTGCCTCAGCTAATGGTCATAACTTTAAGTTAGATTTGTTTGTAACTCAGTATATATTTTCCAACATCTATACTCTTGACGGTACAACAAAGCTGTTGGTTCTGCCCGATGGATGAGTCGTAGGTCTTTGGCAGAAACGGCGCCAAGGTAAAGAAGATAGTTCTTCAGTCTTCACGATCTTCAGATGTATCAGTTTCTTATTTAGATTGGAGAGTGCTGGAAGCAACAGTATCAGAGCGGGGACTTCCCGTAGATATCACTGAAGCGATGTTATATCTGTGGCGCCAAGCAAAAAGGAGTCTGTTGGAGTACGTTGATGTGTTACCTCGGCCGAAGATGGTGGCTGGATCTGACTTTGTCGAACCTTGCTTGGTTTGCTCTGAACACATAATTTTGTCGATGCCCGTCTTTTTACCCTTTCGGCATGAATAATGTGGCCACCTGGATGACCATATTATTGACCACAGTGAGATGGCAATACCTTTAAGTTTTGGTCTTCATTGACATTCATGTAATATGTCCACAGTTCTCTAAGAACTGTGTAGGTATGCGTACCTATTCCGAAGACGTGCAGATTCACCGAATGACAATGATGGGAGTAGTCAGCCAACAATGCATCTGCCATGGAATCACAACTAAGGTGGTGCCCGCAACTCCTTCCAGCTCCTTGGTGGTAGACGCTCCCAAGCATATTCTATTACATCATTTTGTGTACCCAATTAAGCAATATGCACTCATGATAAACATGCACCATAATTTTAACTGATACGTTAATTTCTTTGTCAATCCCAAGTTACATGTTTGCAACTTACTAGTCCTTACCATATCTGCTTTTTCGTTCACGACATAAACAATTGTGTCATATAGCCTATTGTGTAGCATTAACTAGAATTTGGACACTAAACGGTTTTGATTTGGTTTAGTATGCTTCAAGAAAAATTCACGTGCATTCAAGAACAATTAATTCATGAGTGTCACTTACTACCTAGCAGCACATAGGAGTAATATGAAGGAAATGCCCGATGGTGTTAGCTTATAATTTTCATGTAATTTTAAAACATATTTCTACAAAAAGGAACATGATTCTCATCTATCATTCATAAAGAGACAATAAAATTGAAAACTTTGATATAGATTTTAGTTCTCAAAATGAAGACATATGTACATGTTTTTCTGATTTTTTTTGTTACCACTAATCAGATTTTCTTACAAGTAATTTCTATTGCACTACATATATTGTTCAATGATTCATATTTATTATTTTTATCAAATAATTTTAGATTTATATACTCTCTTTTCGGGTGTTTGGGATAAGGGATTGAGAAATTGAGTAAGATCACGAGGTTCTTTTAGCTGTAATTTTTATGACTTATTTGTATTTATACTTGAAATTCCTTCCAGTCCAATAGCATAACTACGATGCATGTACTTTTCTTTTCATCAAACTCTACAAGTGAGGTTGCTCTATATGTAAATAAAACATCTTTTCTGGACTGTGTTTTTAACTTTGTCTTCCTCCAACATTTTATACTACAAGATTCCTAAAACAAAAATAATATGGAAAACTCAATAGAGATGATCAGCTTGTGGATCATATTGTTCCCTCCAATATCATAGGCCTGAATAGTGTGGTTGGACATCCCCTAATATTCTCACTTGAATGTGTTATTTTCTAAAAATCACCACCAAAAATCAAGATTAACACTATCCAATAATTATTTATCAATAAAATAAAGTAACACAGAAGCTTCAAATATTTAGAGAACTGCTATTATTATTTTGTTACTTTAAAGCTATATGTCTCTAACAATATTTCATTTTAATATTTATGTTAATAATAGATACATTTATATTACTTTATATTGTTTATGTAAAATAGTGAAATGACAACAACTGTTCACTTAAATGTAATGGATTATTGATAGTAGTACATAAAAGCACATATAACTTGATTTCTTAGAACTTATTCAAGTATACCCACACTTGAGTAAACATAATAGTTTTGCTACTTTGTGGAGACATGAAAATATGACATATAAAAAAAATTGAACAGAACTGCTCTATTTATGTAAATGCTTCTTACATTTGACTATATGTTTTTATTGAAAAATACGGTTCTGATGTAGAAAGTATATTAGCTTACTATTATGTATAAAAATCTAACAAGTAGGATTTTTCACAAAGATAACAATTTAAATCCACATTTTATTGTAAAAAATAGATAATAACCATGATAATTTATAATTTTTAAAATAGTTATAATGCTATCTATAGTAGATATCCACACAATTTATAAACTAATAACAATTTATCGACCGTTATGAAAAATGGCAACAAAGGACACATAATTTTTTCCGAACAAGTAGGAAATTTAATCATACATGCTTATCTATGAAAGTGAGATAAAAGTTGTTTATAATGAAAACTTAGGAATTTCATTTTTACACAGGTTATTTTTTTTTGCAATACTGAATAGTTCGGTTACAGTCAGGGCTGGGGACTAAATAAATTACAGAAAAGTGCTTTGTCTTCTAGATAGAGTGATTCGCCTAGGGCTGGGTAGAGCTGCCATTCACCTTCAGGCATCGGTTGCTTAAGGCAGGATTTGGCTAGAAGGTCCGTGAGTTTGTTCTGAGTCCTCTGGATGTGAACAAGATCAGCGATGTTTATGGAAGCTAGAGCTTCGCGTATTTTACAGACAGCTGTAAGGTATTTCCCTGGGACCGTTTCTAGTCCCTTCACCCAATGAACAGAGTTCCAGGAATCTGAAAGGAGGGTGCCGTTGTAAAGGTTTAGTTTTCTTGCAAGTTCTGCTCCATGCAGTATAGCCTTGAGCTCCCCATCCATGGCGTCAGTGCCTGGGTGCAGGCGAGAGGAACCCCTAATCCATTCTCCTGTGATGCTGTGAATAATGGCACATGTGCATGACCTGTTGGATCTCAAAGAAGTGGCGACATCGACATGAAGGATGAAATTTGTGATTTGCAGGCGGACTGGCTGAACCATGCTGGGTTTCTTCATATGGTCAGATGAATTGCCCGAGAAGGCCAGGTCGGACGAGTAGGCTTCAGCACAGCATTGTGCAACCACTATACGCGGGGGAATAATAGAGTCCTCAAAGATCTACGAGTTCCTGCTTTTCCATATCTTCCTGCACGTAATTGCAAAAAGCGTCCTCCAATGGACCAGTTCGTTGATAATTCTGATGTTGTAGTTCATCCAGTCCCAAATAGACTGGCTGTCGTAGAACAGGTTTACCTCCCTAGGCAGAAGGAGCGACCAAACCTGTCTAGCCGACCAGCAGTCTCACAATGCATGCAGGCAATCTTCGTCCGATCTGTTACATCTCGAGCATGTAGGATTATCAGTCATCTTCCGTTTAGCTCGCAAGACGTTGGTGAGCAAACGATCATGCAGCAACAACCATAAATGAGCTCGAACTCGTTGCGAAACAGGGATGGACCATGTCGCTGTGAAGAGGGGTCGTGATGCTTCTGGTGTTGGCTGGCAAAGAAGTTTATAAGTAAATTGAACGGTGAAAACGCCCTAGCTATCCAACTTCCAGATGAACATATCATCTCCATACTGGTTTCTAGGAGTGGGCATGTGACTGATGGATGTGAATGTATCTTGAACACACCAGTGGTTGAGAAAATCCAGGTCCCAGGATCCGTCATCACGGACAAGGCTCGAGACCTTGAGGTCTGCAATATCCTCCGGTACTGTGAGTCCTTCTTTGATTATGGGCTTCACACCTTCCCCAATCCAGTCGTCCATCCAGACAAGAGTGTCCAGGCCAGACACAGCATGACGTCGTGCATTGTCTTTGAGGAGCGGGAGGAAAGCTCGCAAGCTTCTCCATAGATGGGACCGAGTAACTTTGGGTAGTCCATTCTTAAAGTATTTATACCTCATGATATTCACCCACGGAATACGCTTATTCTGAAAGAGGTCCCATCCCATCTTCATCATCAAACAAGAATTGAATTCCCTCGACTTCCGCAGACCCAGGCCACCATTGGACTTGGGGGTCGCAACAGTGTTCCAAGCCACCAGATTGAGCCGCCTGTGGGAACCGCCGTTCCACAAGAAATTTCTTGTAATTTGGTCTATTCTATCACAGACAGAGAAGGGGAGTTGCACTACTTGCATGATGTAACATGCTTGTGATTGAAGAACCGATCTAGTAAGCGTAATTCTCCCTGCGAGCGAGAGGAGGTTGTTTTGCCATTGTGCAATATGCTTCTAAAATTTCTCTAGCAGAGATGAGAACAGTTCCTTCCCTTTCCTGTGATGGATTAAGGGAACGCCCAAGTGACACCCAAGATTGTTCGTTTGCATAATCCCCAACTTATGGCAGATCCTGTTTCTGATTGATCGGGGGGTGTTGTGGGAGAAGAAGACAGTAGATTTCTCATGAGATAGAGCAAGCCCAGAGGCATGATTGAATGACTTGAGGCAGCAGAGTATCACTCTTGCTTGGTGCGTGGAAGCTTCCCCAAAAAGAATGATGTCGTCCGCAAAGCTCGCATGGGAGATAGGAATCCTGTCCTTGGTGATGACGATGGGTCTCCAATTGCCTTTGTCGATCTCCTCCGCTATCAAATGACTTAAACGTTCTAGGCATAAGACGAAGATGTAGGGGGAGAGGGGATCCCCTTGCTTGACCCCACAAGAAGGTCAAAAGGTACCTGCAACCTCCCCATTCCAGAGGATAGAGGAATCACCAGAGCAGATAATATGCATAATGATATCGATAATTTCCTTGGGCAGTGTAGTTCGAGTGAGGGTGTCATGGATGAAGTGCCATCTAAGTTTGTTGAATGCTTTTATCAAATTCAGCTTCAAGGCCATGGTTCTTTTCTTGGAGGATTTGGATTCCATCGAGTGTACCACCTCCTGTACCAACGCGATGTTGTCACTGATCTTCCTTCCAGGGACGAAACTCGACTGGTATGGGGAAATCTAGTTGTTGAGATAAGGCTTGAGTCTGCTGGCGATGACCTTCGAGAGAAGCTTCGTGCAGACGTTGTTAAGAGAGATAGGTCTCAATTGGGAACATTTCTCAGGAGGATTGCACTTGGGGATGAGGATGATGAGCGAATCAGTCGCAGACGGGGGAATCGGGACACCCATGAAAGGAGCTTGAACAAAATGACATAGTTGGTTGCTTAGAGACTTCCAGTTCTCCTGGTAGAAACCCGCATCAACTCCATCCGACCCTGGAGCTTTGATTGGCGTCATGGAGTTCAGCGCATCCCAAATCTCCTTAGATGAGGGAACATAGACCATCTTCTAGTGTTGCTCGTGCGAGAGAGGTGTAAAGGCTCCCGGGAAGGTAATGCTAGCATCCCATCTACGATCATCATCTACCTCCTAATATACATCAGAGAAGAAAGATAAAATGAGGGGTTTGAGTTCAGAAGTAGTTTCATACCAGACACCATTCTCGTCTTTGAGGCGAGTAATCTTATTTCTCCATCACCTAGCTTTCGTAATGGAATTGAAGTAATTGGTGTTGTTGTCGCCCAACTTTATCCCAGTGCATCACGATCGTTGTTGACTATCGGCCTCCTCTCGCCGTAGGATGTTGTCCAGATGAGCTTGGAGGTCGATGATCTCCCTCGCCAATGAATGATCAAATCGAGGAGAAAGATTCATCTGGTCCCATCTTATCTTGTTGGTGATCTGATCTTTACTCCTTCGATCTTTTTTGCATGCAGCAGTGTCCCAGTTTCTCGCCTTTTCCAGCATCATCCTGTTTGCAGTGAGTAGATTGGATTTCATCGACCAAGCATCATCGAAGAAGGCCGCATAATCTGGTGTTGAGTACCATCTTGCATTGGTACGTACATGCGTTGTTCCCTGGAAGGGGTGCGGTGCTTCCGCACTCACCATAAGCGGTGCGTGATCAGAATGGTTCTTTTCAAGAACAAGAACCTCCTTCTTGCCCGGTTGCTCAATCCACTGCCGATTGCCTAGCACCCTATCCAGGCATTCGTGCAGGAGCCCCCTTCTGAAGGTGGTGCAGGGACCGATCGCTCCAAGGTCGATCAGCGAGCAGCTCTCAGCTGCCCCTATAAAGTCCGCACTATTGGCTTGGTCAAAAATGTTGCTGCCGATCTTCTCAGAAGGATGCATAACCACATTGAAATCACCCATCACTATCCAAGGATCCGTGATTTAGAGAGCAATAGCATTCAATTGACCCCACAGCAGCTTCCTCCCACCTCTTATCGTACTAGCATAAACAAAGGTGAAGAAAGTATTTTGTATCTTACAGTGAACAAACTGTTTGTGAGATACAAGGATCTCAACCTGGACGTTGTGCTTCCAGAGCACCCAAATTCCCCCAGAGAAACCAACAACTTCAACTCTATGCGAGTTTTGAAAGCCCAGATTTTTTATGATCCCCAAAGCTCGAGTTCCACTGCATCTAGTCTCCAGCAGACACATGATCGAGATCTTGTATTTCAAGGTCAGATCCTTCACTGTATTTTGGGTGTCTTTGTCGCAGACACCCTGTACATTCCATGTTGTAACTTTCATTTATCAACTTTAGTGAGGGTGGAGTTGCCCATTGTCCTCGCCTCGTCTTCCAGGTCTTGCAGCAGAGATGTTTTCCTTCTTTTCCTCGAGGAGGATTTCGAGGTGTCGCTAGGGTTCAGAATCTTTAGGTTCCTCAAGTGAATGCCCGCCGAGTTCCGACTGGGACTTCTGTATGGATAAGTATGACGCTCGGTTCTTGTCGAGTCACCGAAGGTGAAAGGTTCATGGGTAAATTGATGCGGCAGGTTCTCCCTCCCTTACACGAGGGAGTCTCCAGTGGGATTGACGGCAGTGTGCGCGGTATCCTGTCGAGGTGGCAGGTTCATCGTTGCACGAGACGGGGCAGTCTGTTCCTTGGAGTTGTTCTGCGTGGGGACTGTGTTGGATTTGGGCCTGTTCGAATTATTTTGCTTGGAAGCTTGCTTTCATGCTCTCCAGTCGATTCCGGTAGCTACGCGCTCTGCAACTGAATCTACATCAATAACCTCCGTGGCGACAGCGTCGGCTTCCTCCAGATTCTGCAGGTTTTGAAATTTGTTGTTATTTCTTGGGTTGCCGGTTTTGGTTGCCGCAGTTGAAAGCGATTTCCTCGGTAGGGGACGCGCATGAATATAGTCCGTGAACCCTTGGACAAGGGGTCCGGGCGGTGGACTTGCAGAAGCCTAATGTCCTTCCTTCAGGGCAAAATTTTCATCAGTAATTCTCTTGGCATAGTCATTCTTAAGATGACCTGCTCGGCCACAATACATGGAGATGCATGGGATGCTTTCATATTCTATTCTGTGTCTGTTGCCTTCAATCATCACGAGAGGCGTGAGAGGTTTTTGCAGGTCTAGCTCGACCGCTATTCTAGCGAAGCGGCCTCTCCGTTGGGGATGGTGTTGAGGTCAACTTTGATCGTCTTTCCGATTTAGTCTCCTATCTCGGACAACAAGACTTCACGGTATAGGTGGATGGGAAGGTTAGGGATGCGAATCCAGGCAACAAGCTTCGGTTGGGGATTGGATTCAGGCGAGAACGCCGGGCTCCATCTTTGGACCGAAAGATACGATCCGAACAATGGCCAAGGGCCGCCTGCTAAAGCATGCAAATAGTCGTCTTCTCGTTGAAATTGAACGACGAAGAAGTCATTAGCAAGGTCGATCAGATTGAAGTTCCCCTTAGGTTTCCACATGGATTGGATCCTATCACACAGGATTAGGAAGCCTATATCTTTGGATAGGAGTTTGACTATCACCGTGAACTGCCAAGGTTTGAGCAGGCTGTCCCTGGCGTCCATCGTCAGATCAAAGGACGGAACCCCATTATCGGAGGAGACCAGAATGTCCTCCGGTGTCAGGAAGAGGTCGAGGTCTTCTGCATTGATGTTTATCCCTCCTTGTGTTGCTGCAACCCCTTTTCCGACCATGTCACTATAGGACGGTCCTGACGATTGGGGCAGAGAAGTAGCATGGCGTTGTCATGAGGGAAGTTCAGGGAATTGAGATGGTTCGTGTGTGCCTGCGTCAACGTCCATATGCTGATCTGGATTGTTGTTTCCTGAAGATCATCCTGTTCCATGGGACGCAAAATTCAGCGAGATACCAGAACTGCCCAGAGGGATCTCGTTGCTTTGTCCTCCTCGATCCACATCTCCGTTGAAAGCGTCATCGTGCGCCCTACCACCGCCGCTCCCGGGAGCGCTAGGGTTGCCCATGAAGAGACTGTTAGGTTATTATTGATTCTAATAATATTATTTTGTTCCAGTATATTTCCAACATGTATGTAAATGAGGCATAAATAATAAAGAAATAATTCTATTAATCCCAAATTTAAAGTTATTAGAAAGTTGATGATGTTTTACTTCTCTTACGATGTGATGGTATCAAACAAATTCTTAAATATTATGGCATGGCTTCTATAAAAGTTAGTGTTTGAATATGAGTCTGAATACATTAGTGTTGTTCATACTTTCTAAAACATTTTTCCTACACAACATCATTTTACTTGTCTGTTAAGAAAAATTATTGTATTGTGATGTAAGACATTTAAATTGAGGTTGATTCATACTTAAGAAACCACGTGCAAGAAATAATTTTTATCTTAATATTACTAAAATATCTTTATATTTTATTATTTTGTGTTTATATAACTACCAATCATTATAAACTATCATTAGATTTTTGTGTTTGCCTATCCAGATCAGCAATAAGTCAATCATTTGCAAAAAGTAGATTATAATTACTTTAGGCATGTTCTACTTTTTGACAACCTTATTCCCCCCATGTATTATAGATTATACAAAATGTTACATCTATAGATTTTTAATACATCCATGAGTTGATATAACTACTATAAAATATAATATTTATTGTTTAACAATTTATCTTGATATAGTTTTTTTTTCATAAAAATGGATATCTTTATAAGTTCTATAACTATATATTCTACTCATTAGATTAATTTAACTAATACAATGACAAGCCATGCCAATGTATTTCTAGTGAAATAGGCTTTAAAATTATATGATTATGGACAATTGAAGAAAACCACGATATGAACCTACATGGAATTGATGTTTAAGAAAAAAGTGCTTTTGGAAAGCATTCACATCCATTATCTTTTTGTTTCAAAGAAGGATTGAAGCTCATAATTTTGTAATAAAATTCATTTGAAATTTACAATATATTTAGACAATTTTTTTCAAGGTAATTTAAATCCTTATCCTCTATTTTAGGGACAATCTATTTACAGTTAGAACCATCATTTGTTGTATTAGCCCTCATTCTATTTATTAGTAATGGTTTATGAGTGTTTATACAGGTTGATCCATCATTTGTTGTTTTATCCTCCATACCATTTATTAGTAATGGTTTATGAGTATTTTTCTTCAATACAGATGTACTAATCTCATTTCAGAACAATAATCAATTTTTAAGCTAACAAGTTCTACCATAGATGGGTAATTAGATGAACCACATGTTAGCATAGAAACTCTAGAGCATTAGACCAAAATATTTTAGTGACAAATTGAAGATAGAAAATTATTCAAAATAAAATATTTTTTAGTTTAGAAATATAACATTAAATTGTTGAAGTCATTGAATATTTACTTGGAACTAAAGACTACAACTACAAAACATCATAATTATATTAGATATAACATTAATTATAATTGGGTAGTAACTACCATTATTCGAAAACATAGGGTGTGATGGATAACAAATTGTATGTAGCATGTCAATACTCAAGTTTAAGCACTTGTAAAAAACTTTAATTGTAATTTGAAAATATTACCCATATCATTTTGTTATATTGTAGAAATAAACTATAGGTTGTTCTTTAGTTTCTTAGATTGGTAGACTAATTTCATATTATATGTTGATCATACAGTGTGAAAGTTGATTGGCTATGAGATGACACTATAGAATGTTCTATTAGAAATGATATATAAATGTAAATACATCAATATTTTTAATAAATTTAATACCATGAAAATTCATATGGACATCTTTCTCATGCACATACACACGAACACACACGCTCATGCATATGGGTATAAAATTTATGTCTTATGTACTGCTAAAAATCATTATATGTTATTATTTTTTATTTTAAATAATTAACAAGAATTATAAAGTGTCAGTTTATTAGTGCAATTTAGCTATTGTAGGTCAACCATAATCATCACTTTCTAACAAAGAACAAATTGCAATTTTCTTGATGGTAGCTTTATGACAATCCTAATTTTCACACCTCATGTCTTGTAGTCAATCAAATTGTCTCTTATACAAATTTCTTCTACATCCACTATTTAGTATTACAACTGTAAACTAAAACTAATTGAATAATTCCATTATATAACTATTTTGCTTGATAGACTTAACAAAACCCAATATCAAAAAAAATGTTATAACCACTTTCTCTACACATATGATCGATTTGAAATAAGACAATGGCAAGACATTCTAGTGGAGTAATAATTAATTAGCCTTTAATACGATGTCATCACGGCCTATATAACAAAAACCACATGAAGAGCCTACTTGGTATTGATGTTTGTAAAAAAATGCATTTGCAAATTGTAAAATGTTTCAGTTATGTTTCCAATATTCACATCCATTCATATTTTGTTTGAAGGATCATGGAAGATTATACTTTTGAAATTACATGCGTTTCTAACTTATAAACCATTAAAGAACTTTTGCAATATTTGCATATTTTAAGGTGTTGAGTAACCTCTCCTAGCAGGCTACATTTTCTTTTGTTGTATTAACATGCATTCCATTGATTGTAATCGTTTATGCATATTTTTTATTATTTGCACATGTATTAGTTCCATATTGTAACAACAATCATTTTCTAAGATAACCATTCTACCATCAAGGAGGAACTAGGTAAATTAGGGGTTAGCATAAAAAATATCACTTATTAGACCACAAGATTTTATTAAGAAATAAAATGAAGACATAAAAGTTTTCAAATTGAAAAAATTTCAATTTAGAAATATAGCATTACATTGTTTAAAGTTATCAGTCTTTACTTGGTGTTAGATTTGACAACAAATAAGCGATCATGAGATATCCATATAAATGTTTCTACAATTACAAAACAACAAAATATTGTTACATATAATGTAAGATATCATTGAATACTAATTACCATCATTCTAAAAACATTGGTGGTGATGTCTAAAAATGTCTGTAGTATGTCCATATTTTAGATTTAGCACGTGCAAGGAACGATTATTACCATTTGAAATGATTGGCAATGTAGTTTTGTTATATTTCAAAATAAATTACATGTTAATCTTTTATGTATTAAGTTTGTGGAATGATTTCATATCATATGGCGATGATACAATGAGAAAGATGCTTGTCTATAAGGTGAAACAGAAAAACCTATAAATTTATCAATATTTTGAGTAAATTTAATAGCTTCAAAATTCATATGGGCATCTTTCACACATGCACATACACACACAGAAACCCATGTGTGGGCACCCACACAATATAAAATTACAATGAACATATGTAACAAACTCACTTTTCAGCAACCCCCAATTAAGGAAGGCCAAAATGATGAGATTAATTATTAACAAAAATTATGCAAGGATCTAAATTTTAATAAAACTATATAAAATAGCAGATAATTTCATTCATTGCAAAATTATATAAAAGATGCTTACTATGACACCATTTGTCACACCAAGTGAGATTACTCAAAATAAAGTGCGGAATTATCATTAATAAGTATATCTCAAGCTCAAAAAATCACAATTGAAGTGTGAAATATGTGTCACTTGTATTTCATTCATTACAAAAGGTATTACATTTCATTGTTCACTGGCTAACTAGACACACGCTATTACATAAGATCATCTATTCATGTATACGAATTATATACGTACCGTCATGGCATGAAGCCAAAATCCCAAACTAATGTACAATATTCACAAAACACCCCCATGAACTTGAGTGTACAGGGGTAACATATAGGACTCTATTACTAGACACGAACTGCATATCCATGATCCATAAACTACAACTTCTTTTATTGTCAATCACAACCGCACAATCTCTGTCTCAACCTGTCTGTCCACCAAAAAAATGTATCCCACGGGGTAATATTAAAGCCTCAAAGAGAGATATAACTCTTCGCCAACATCTATTATAAGCACAATAATATATAGATCAATTAAATAGAGTATATATTACTATATGAGCAGTTTAAGTAGTTACAATTGAGTAGTAGAACATCTTATATTTCTAGAAGAAATATGAAGAACATGTACAACTTCCATAAGATAAACAATACATAATCAAGGCAAGGGGTTCGTCCAATGTTATATGCATTTGACCCTAACACAAAATATGCTACACAACTGTAAACTTGTTTTATTAAAATGCCCTAAGGATTTGAGGCGTACCACTCAAATCCAACTGACCACTACTAAGTCAAAATCAGTACCATATAAGATCAATGGAAGAGCCAGACTCCATGATGCACATCAACATTACTTGGTCAGTTCGACAATGCAATGCAGTGGCATAATAGTCAAACTTCTAAACAACAACTTATAGTCAAATATATAGTCACAGTAACTTATAGTCAAGCTATGCTCCTGTAAAATATCTAGCCTTCCTTGGTACATGGCTCAACACTAGAGAACAAGATCACACGTGGTTGTTCCATAAGAAAGCATCATACCTCTATAATAACAATTCAAGGATACAAGAAGGTAATTCAACTTGCACCCCACATATTCAATAATATGCACTTCGAGTTTCATGTAGGAGTTACTTGTTTCACCATCCAGGAAGATACTGACGTTTAAGATGGCTCTGGGGTATAGGGAAACTACAGGATTTGTGTTTCACTTTATTCATAATGCTAATTGAGTGAATTAATCCTCCATCATACAAGTTTACATATAAAACCCTTATTCAATGTAACAAGCATAATTGTGAAAAAACTTTAGAAGACATAAAACATATAAGGTGTGAACTTGTCACATCATCTCTGGACAACAGTGTATTAATAATTTGAACAAAGCCATCAACATCATCACCTATTTACACTACCATATCAGGAAAATCATCATAATCACATTACTGGGGATAATAATTTCTCATCACAACATTGAATGATACACCTCTCTCTAGCCATCAATCCATCATTAGGTCATAAGACCAATCAAATCATTCTTGTAATTCATTGTTTTCTCATCATTCTCATTAGCATATAAGCATTACATGTATTACATCACATATACATCATTGAAATCATTAGATATCATAATTATCTCACCTATAGGGTCGATGTTATACAAATAGGAGAGAAGAAACATCACAACATGTTAATATCCTTATGCAATGTAAGCAAATGCATCACATGTCTGTTCAATTTTGGTTTAGGGTTTCATGCTTAACCACACAGGGTTACAAAGCATTATTTTTTTTCCAATCCCTAGTTTTATTACTTTCCACAGGTTTGGAGTGTATTAGTATTAATTACTATATTTATAACTAAGTGTGCACATTCAAATATTTATAATTCCATTACACCTCATCAAGGCTCATCCATTATCATTTAATCATCTTCATAGCATTCACAAGCTATGCCACTCAATTAACCTACAAAGTTAGAACCATATAAGTAGGAGAGAGAAAGTAGAATTACATGCTATTCATCCTTGCACTTTCAACATGTAAAACATACCCTAGGATTAGGGTTAGGATTCACACACATAGCCAATTCGAGTTTTATTTCATGATTATATCACCAAACCCTAATTACACCATCCCCCACTTTCTTGGAACTGACTTAGATTTAAGCATCATTAGTTGGATATCATTAGATCATTATGTCATCAGTAGCAGATATCACCATCACTTACATGTGTATGTATATTATCTCATTATATTATGCATGTGCTACAACCATGTATCATATAAGTGTATCAACCAAGCATCTACATCGTGTTGTGACCCACCCTCATCAAGGTGTCTTGACCAACTATCAAACAAGGTCAAGTGTCACGACCGGAAAAAAATCCAAGGTGCCTCGACCTAAGAAAGACAAGATGTTGCGACCACATCACAAAGTGTCTCTGCACCAAACAACACATAGGTGTATTGACCACACACTAACATGGTCTCTAGACCTCTCACTAACATGGTTACATCATGTGCATGTGTTGCGATCGTGATACCGCTTATCTCCAAAACAAGGCATCGTGACTGAGACTACTCGAAGGTGTTTCGTGACCTACATCAGCAACATCGTGTTACAATTGAGACGCATAATACTCAACAAAGCATATCGATCCACCACTCATACATGGGTCAAAATCAAAGCCTAACATCATGGTCATAACTGAGACATGTCATAATAGTCATGACTGGGACACAACAATATGGTGTTATGACCGTGACACTAGGTACACCCAAAAGCGATGTCACAACCATGATGCATCAAGGTGTGTTGCGAACATTACTCACCAAATGTGTAACGACCATATACATGCATGTGTATAGATGTTTCGACCCCAAACACCAACCATAGTGTTACATCCAAAATCAACTCCACCTTAACTGGTTATGACCATAAGACAACTTGAACATACATCTTGACCATCTTACTTAGGATGTCGCGGTCACCCTTGTAGCGACCACCCATAGGATTTAGGATGTCAATGTCGAAACAACCATCTATGCATGGTATCGACCTAAGCGAAGACTAAGGGTAGTCTCAACCTCATGTTAGCCATATGCCCAACATCTGAAGAGATCCAAACCAGGTCAAAATAGAGATCAAACCAAGAATACCAAACATCAACCAATAAGAAGTCTCTAATTAAGGTTGTTCTTCAAACCCCACAACATGATCATTGAAGGTTACCAAAAGAGTTATGTTTAGAGAGAGAAAACCAAGATTCTTGTGCATGTTAACACCCTTTAAAACCTCCTATTGTTCATGATAAATGAAACATCTATTAAATAACTCAGGTCCATAAATAATAATCCTAATAAACACATCAATAATTCAATCCACCACACAACCATATATAGGGGTTTAGGGTTTTAATAGAAAGAGTAGTCTCCTTAAATTTTCTATGACATCCAAGACCTAAATCATTATCATTTCATCTACTATAAAAATCACATTTTCAGATATAGAGCAAAAGCATATGATTAGGTTTATGATGCCAATAATTGATAGGGAGAAGTTATATAACCTTCTTGATTTGGAGAGAAACAATCTCCCAAGATCACAAGCTCCAAGAACTCCAACTAAGATTCAACACTTCAGACAAAGGATCACCTCAAAAGAGAAAGAGACGCCATGCTCAAAGGAGATCTTAAGGAAAGAGAAATATCACACCTAGGTTGATCCAAAGAAGAAGAAATAAGAGGTCTTCTTCAAACTCAGGTACCATTATGTCAAAACATGATCTATGACATTGTGAAAAAGAGATCTCCAATAAAAGAAACCATGGATGATCCATAGTCTACATCCAAGGAGGAAGAAGAAGAAGAAGAACATTTTAGAAGAGGGTAAAATGTGATCTAGAGCTAGGATTATTTACAAAGAGAAGAAACTCCAATAAATCACCACCAAAGAGTTGATCTAGCACAAGATCTCCAACATGCAAGATGGATCGGCCACCCAAGCTTCAAGAATTGTTCTTCCTTGCTCCCAAAGCTCCAAGGTCTGTTACAAGGAAGGAGAAAGAGTGTAGGGCCAAAAAGGTTGCTCATATGTGAAGAGAAGGGGTTATATACCCAAAGGAGGAGGGAAGTAAAACATTAGGAGGTGTCAACATAATAGCGTATCAAAAGACACATGCCCTTAAAAGAAATAGCCTTTTCTCCACTCACATGCAATATTCAAAAAGTTTATGTTTATCCAATAAAAGTGCAGTGACCTCCAAGGTCGGCTACCACCTTGTCTTGGTTGAGACACATCTCATGCACACTTAATATCAACCAAAATCCTAAACACCATATACATGGTCAAGACACTCCACTCAAGGATAAGTGTTTCGACCATCCTCACCTCTAGGTCATCTCAGTAGAGACAACACTACCCAAGGCAAGTGTTGTGGTTACTTCACTGACCAAATAGTGGTGTAGTTGTCACAACACTCAAACCCTACCTTAGTCACCATATCATCTAAGAAATCCCTTAAAATATTAGAATCACCATAGGATGTCACATAACAAATTATGATTCAAACAAAGTGTCCCATTGCATCATCTGATCTCTCATGATGATAAAGCACACGAAATATTATCTACATGTGACAATTTGCAAGATAACCCTCACATATGGGTAATTTGCAACATGGTCAAAAACCAGTACATATATAGCAACAATTGTTCAAACATCAATCAAATTGGATGAAATTGAAAACATAACCTTGTCACACAATAAAAAAAATCTAAAGGATTAGAGAGAGGTTCCAAGCATCTCATTAGGCAAGGTAAGAACCAATTAGTATTAAGCTAGGTTAGGGGCCTTACAACCATAATCCCCTAATAGGGATTTCTCCCCCAAATCCTATGCAAAAGAGATGGTTATTTCCTAGGCATCACATACTCAAATTCTCACGTGGCTCCCTCTATGCCATAGTGATGATAAAAAACATTAACAAACAAGATGTTTTTCTATCTAGGATTAGCACAAGGTATGCCATATGTGATGCATCCTCAACTGTCCTCACCTCTACTAGATGTAGGGTCAACTCTGTGTCAACATGGCACTTCCTCAGTCTAGAAACATTGCATGAATCTAGTACAACTTGGATGATAACTCTAACTTTTATGCCACCTTACTATCGAGAGCCTTGTGTTGCCCTCTGACTTATGGATTCCATCACACTTCTATTGTGCTACTCTGATTTACTTACTCAATATTGGCTTCACTTGTAATTGTGCTAACGAGCCTACCATCACATATACCCCCAGTTGTACATTCATTTGTCATTAGGAGATTACATGTCTCTCCCATGGCATACTAAAGAATTCAATTATGCCTACTCAACAGATGATAACAAGAAATATTTCCTACGGAAGGCGTCTCCAATCCAAACGGTTCCTTGATGCATCACAAAATATTCTATAACCCTTTCCTTGTCAACTATGTTAGGGGTAGCATCTACATGCTAATGTTCCTGATAGATCTCCTGTAGGTGTTGTAAGATGTCCCCACTTTAATATTGACCCTTTTATAAGATGTTACATGTCCAAGGAAAATTACCTGGAAGGTAGATCAACATGTTATACATAAGTATCACCACAACTGGTAAGGACAAAATGGTATGAATCTTTGAGTAGGGTAGACTAGAAAAAATGGATTGTAAGACCTTTCTAGCAGTTTTTGGAGAACTCATATGCCCTCTAGTGGGACTAGCATGGCATTTCTATAGTATGTCATGTGCCTCTTCCTTAGTAACACACCTACGATAAAGTCCATCTGAACATAATCTAAAAAGATATGGATCATCCCAATAGTATTGTTTTACATCATGCAAAAATTTAGCCTTAAAATGTCCCTTATACTTAGGGTGCAATACACCTGCAGTTAGAAAATTTGTATAATCTACAAACCCAGGATATTGGGATTCCATCCTTAACAATTTATCATCGAGAAGGGAGTCATTTATGGATATGCCATCATCATTGAAGAAATCAAGGTGTCTAAGATGGTCAGAAACAACTTTTTTGCAGCCCTTTTTGTCTAAGATCTCTAGGTAAAATTCTTCAAGTAAAAGGACCCAACAAAGAAGGAAAGGCTTGGCATCCTTTTTGGTCATCAAATATCTAATGGATGCATTGTCTGTGTAAATAATGACTTTGGAACCTACCAAATATAAGTAGAATTTTTCAAAGTTTAGTATTTGTGTAATTCCGCTGGGCTTCATCAAGAATTTTGGATGTGTAGTAAATCACATGGTGCTTTTTATCTATATGTTGTCTAAGTATAGCACCAACAACATAACCACTCGCATCACACATGAACTCAAAAGGTAGGGACCAGTCAGGGGCCCTAATGATGGGAGTAGAAATGAGGGAATCCTTCAAATAAAGAAGATTGGCCATGCAAGCTTTATCAAACACAAATAGAGTGTCTTTTAGAAGGAGATTAGTTAGGGGTTTGGTGATCTGTGAAAAACCACGAATGAATTGTCTACAAAAACATGCGTGCCCAAGGAAGGCAGAACGTCCTTGATAGAAGAAGGTGGTGGGAGTTATGAGATGACCTCAATTTAGGCTCTATCCACCTCAATGCCATGTTTTCTCACCCTATGGCCTAAAACAATTCCTTTATTCACCATAAAGTGACACTTCTCCCAATTGAGGATCAAGTCTGCTTCCTCACATTTTTCCAAAACTAGAGATAAATGATGGAGACAAGATTCAAAATATCTCCACAGATAGAGAAATCATCCATAAAGACCTCCATGATATTTTCGATCAATGCAATGAAGATAGTGGACATGCACCGATGAAAGGTGGTTGAGGCATTGCACAACCCGAACGACATTCTCCTAAATGCATAAGTCCCAAAAGGGAAAATGAGAGTTGTTTTCTCCTGATCATCCAAATGAATGGGGATTTGATCGAGCCCTGAATAGCCATCACGATAGAAAAAATATTGTTGATGGGAGAGGCCCTCTTGTACTTGATCTAGGAAGGGAAGGGGGAAATGATCTTTCCTAGTGGCCATACTCAATTTCCTATAGTCAATACACATCCTCCACCCTGTCATAGTGTGAGTAGGGATAAGCTCATCATCATCATTTTTCACCACTGTGGGTATTACAAGGGGTGTCGAAAATGGGGTAAATGATCCCTAAAACCAAAATCTTGATAACCTCTAGACGCACCACTTCATTCATGTTGGGGTTCAGTTTCCTTTGAGGGTCTCTAGAAGGTTTGTACTCTTCTACCATAGGGATTTTATGCATGCAAATGGATTGATCTATTCCTGTCAAATCAGCCCTCTTGTATCCTAAGGCAAATTTTCTGTTCCTAAGTTCCATCATTAGATTGGTTCCCTACTCATGGGTAAGATTAGAGTTAATGATAATAGGAAAAAGCTTTTTCTCATCAAGTAAGGAATATTTAATACCTTCAGGGAGGGGTTTCATGTCAGGTGCCTTGGGGTTTCAGGTTTTGCATCCACAATGGAGACCATTTTTAGGTCTTCAAAATCCTCATTAGGAATATCATCAAAGGTGTCAAGATCATGTCTGAATTACTCCAATTGAGCATCTTAAAATCCATAATCAATAGGTTTCACAATGGCATTTTGAAGGGGATCTTCAACTATTTCCCATTCTTGTCTCAATTGTTGCATCTTCTCAATACAATCAAGAAGATAGACCTCTTCTGGGAGGCTTGGTCCGCGCATGATTTAGAATACCCTAGCCTTTAGGGTTTTTTTCTTAGGGTCAAGAAAATGGTTCTGACCTCAACATCAATAAAGGCACAAGCAGTGGACAAAAAGGGACGGCCAAAGATGATGGGGTACCTTAAGTCTTCCTTTATGTCCATGATGATAAAGTCACATGGGACATAAGCATCCTTCCCAACTCTTACCGGTGTGTCTTCAATGATACCCATGAGTTTTGTCATGGATGTGTCAGCTAATTGGATTGTCATGGTGGTGGGGAGCATGTCAAGAAACCTTAGACTCCTACAAACACCATAGGGCATAATAGAAATACTCGCGCCCAGGACTGCAAGAATTATCACCTTCATTGTACTGAATCCAATAGGTGCCAGGGTCTTTCTTATTTTCAAGAATCTTGCTTTTGATAATATCATAGGTAGTCCTAGCAAGCATAAACGTCTCATGCTCGTTAGTGTGGTACTTCCTGGTCAAAAGAGATTTCTTGTATTTGGACCAGGTCAGCATGTCACCTAAGGCATCGAGAAAGGGAATATCCACATGCAACTTTTTCATGGCCTCCCTAAATTTTGCAAAATGGGTGTCAAGCCTAGTTTTCTTTAAGCAGGCTGGTTATGGGGGATGAGGTTTGTAAATTGGAATTTCTGGCTCATCAATTACCATTAATGGGACCACAGGAGAGGGGGTAGAAGGAATGGGAACGATAGGGATGGGAAAAGGAGGTGTTTTGATGACCACTGTATCATCATCCTCAAAGTCCAATGGAACAACTGTGGGTTTCTCTTAGGGAGGAGTATGAACCTTCCCTGAATGGGTTGAAATAACCTTTAGTTGTTTGGGATGTTCAATGTTGTTCTTAAGGGCTCTAGAGAAGGTCCCTACAGGGGGTTTTCGTTGGGCAAAAAGATGAGCGAACTGAGCGACGATTGATTCCTGGTGCGCTATTATGATTTTCTATAAGGCTAAAATCCTAGCCTCTGCCATAGGGGTGGGCACATTCTATTGAGGTGGTGGTGGTTAATGAACATTTTGATGTTTTTTTCCTTGGTAGGGCCCATAGGTTTGGAAATTTCCTCTAAAATTCCCTTTGTTCCCAAAATTCCTTTTATTGTTATTGTATGGGAACCCTGGTGGTGGATGATAATTGGCTTGGGGTTGGGGTCTTTGTGGAAGGGGGAGTTGAGATGCGTTTTCAACTCCTGAGGGGTTTCCATAATGAAACCCGAGATGGTTGCTGGTTTGGTTTGGATTGTAGTAAGCCTGGCCCGTAGCACTATGGATAGAGTTGAGGTCCTCTACTTGTTGACCAACATCAAGATGCATAGAGGTGTTATAGAGATATTGACATTGGAGGGTAGCATGATCATACCCTTGGCATATCTCACATAGAGATTCTGCAGCCCTCACTTGATGAGGTTGTCTTTCATAGGCATTAAATGAGGATTCCTAGCGGTCATGTTTCAAGGAGATTAATTTAACAGCCTCGTCAATAGTATGAATGTTTGGATTTACCTCAGCCTTAGCCACTTTTTAGACCCCACCAGTTCCTAATCTAGCCTGGGTTTTAGCAGCTCTTTTAACTACCTCCATTGCACTGCTTAGGTTTTGGAACATGAAATTTCCTTCATATGAGGAATCAAGAAATTTATTGATGTCATCATCAACACCACGATAAAATATCTGAATGAGTTGAGATTGTGATATGTCATGATGGGGGCAACAACAGAAGAGTTTCCAAAATCTCTCCCAAGCTTCTCCTAAGGTTTCTCTATGGACCATTCAAAACAACATGATTTGTCCTCTGATCTCATAGATGAGGGAAGGGGGGAAGTATTTATTAAAAACTTTTGTTTGAAGTTCTTCCCAAGTGATGACAGGGTTTTCACTCTGCATGACATTATACCAACTGAGGGGTTCCCCTAATAGAGAGTATTTGAAAAGTCTAAGTCTAATGGCATCTTCAGAAAAACCTAGAATCTTAGTCAAGGAACTAAGGTCTCTGAAATGTTGGAGGTGATCATGAAAACTTTCACCTTTGATCTCAAAAAAAGGATTGTCCTGAAGCATGGTGATCCATTGGGTGCAGATCTCAAATTGAGGAGGTAGTGATCGTAGGTGGCACAAGTAGGTGTTGTGCGTATCTAGTTTTTGGGTTGGAAAAATCATTCAGTTGTTTTTTCTCTCGACCTCCCTCTAAGCGGCTTCTATAGCCTCTTTCTCAGTGATATAGGCTGCGTGCAAGTTGACTTCTTGAGTCACATGTTCAACCATCATCAACTCTTTTTGAGAGGCAAGTGTCTGCTCAATCGTACCAAAAACCTCCTCTTCGTCCATCTAAGTCAGTTTTGTGGATTTAAGCGATGAAAAGTTCATTCTGGCTCAGGATAAAAAAATTGGCAAAGTAAGATTGTTTAATTGGCGGCTCATGTAGAGTTATAAAAATATATTCATTTATGGAAGAAAAAACATACCACTAGAATGGAAACTCATTAGGAAGAGGAGACAACACTTCTAGAATGTTACTCAGAAGGCATAAAAAAAGTTTTAAAAAAAATTTCAAGGTTCGACAAAACAATCCATTGTCCACATCAATGATGCCAAAATTGATACGCGTCAAATAACACACCAATTCACTTAAAATTTATCTAAGAGTTTAATCCTTTTTTACTTCTAGTTATGTCTAGTATAGAAGGGCCGATCCCACAAGAAAACATTTTTAAGATTCATTTCTTTTAAACCCGATTGATTTTTGAAATTATTTCTTTTTGGTATTTTTGGAAGATTGATAGAAAATAACGTCCGATTTGAGGGGTTTGATTTATCTAATGCAAGAAAATAAATTGCAAAAAGAATAAAACATTACACTAATGCAAAGGAAGAAAAAGATTATATTTAGATAAGAGAGAGTAAAAGAAGAAAATGGTTAGCACACAATATTATCCTTGTTAAATCGATTTAGGTGTTCTAAACCCTAGTTTCCACTGTTGCATCCACTGGGATTAACAAGCAATAAAAATTATTAATTACGTCATTTAAGTCTGTGATTTCCAAAATTAAAACTATTTATCTAAACAGTCATATAAAGGCTCGATCCAATTAACACATGGATAAGGGGCTATTCCCCTCACCTCGATGAAAAAACTACTAGCTAATCATGGGAAGGATGAGAGAAACAAGATGGGAAAGCAAGAGAGTCATAGACTGCAATTCTGGATCTCCGTAGAGTCCAAGGCGGTGACAATTAAACTGCTCGTTTGCTTTCTCTCCTACTCTAAGAAAGTAAAAAAGAAGAACCAGAGATAGAGAGTTACAGATGTGAAATAAAAAAACTAACTTTATTGCTCTTGAATGGAACTAAAATGAAAACGACTAAATTCCTCTATTGATTTCATACAAAACATGAGACCCTTTCCTTAGTGGAGTCCCCCCTCCTTTTATAGGTGAAAGAGGGGTGGAAACCCTGAGATGGGGAAAGAGAATTGTAAGTGAAGGTTGTTGAAAATTGCTATCTACGCACCACAAAATGCCCATCTCGCTAAATGAGACAGTCGTTTGATGAGGGCTTGGTGCACATCTAGAAGCTTTGGGTTGAAACCCTAAGAAGGGTTATAAGCCAAAGTCTTGGGTTTGAAGTAATGACCTAGATGATCGTCTGGACCTATGGAGCACTCGTTGTGAGTGTAAGGTGGTGAGATTTTGGAGTGGAAATTGATCCTTGGTGGTGGTGCCCGTCTCACATTTTCTTGGTCTCAAAGTAAATCTTGAAATGAACGGTTGGCCTAGTGAAGCACTCGTCTCGCGTCGCCATGCATGTACATAGAACGTTGAAACTCTAATCACATGGCTTTGACGTTGGCTTTGTGATGCGTGACTAGCTCCATGAGACGACCATCTCACAAAGCCCAGACGACCATTTAACCTGCTATACAAGTTGATGAAACCAAGGCTAGGGTGGTCGTCTGGTAGTGAGATGAGGATCTTCATAGGTGTCAGACGACCATCTGGGAGGAGTGAGACGACCATCTCTCTAACTCAGATGGTCCAAATGAATCTTTGGAGATAAACCCTACAATATTGATGAAAATAGGTTAAGTGTGTGCATAAATAATTCAAGAAGTGAGAAATTTACAATTTAATCCAAAAGTTACTGAAAAGGAGAAAATCCAAGGAAAATGATTAATAAAAATATGCAAAATAATGGATCAATATGCATTCATCAATAGTCACTGTGTGGGTAGGGCTGGTAGGAGGGGTAAAGGTGGCTACATGATAGGTTCATGGTAGACATGATTTGTAAGAGAACATGATGCAGGTGCCCCTGAACCTGTAGGTTATACGCTTGCCAATGCATCATATATCCCATGAGGGCTTCATTTGATACATTGAATGAGGAACATGTAGGTAGAGATGGAGATGGAGGTGAAGGTGCTTGGGTGGAGGTTGATGTGGAGGCTCCAAATGTGGTGGAAGAGGTACGCACGAAGGTCTTCCTGATTGTGGTTTTAGTAGTGAAAACTCCTTTCTAGCTACGTTTGTAGTTGATGTCAAAGAAAAGAGATTTCTGAGTAGCAAAAGTGAAGAAACCACAGATCAACGCATGGTAGGGTGGGTGGGTACCACATGTATTATTCCTAGAGTCAAAATAGGTCATACGATGTAATATATATCAGGACCATTTGAGTCCAACATTCTTAAGAAGACAGTACATAATCACATTAGTGTTCTCTGCAATTTCCATTTGATTCTTCTTTGGATGGACATTGGAGTTAACAACTAATTCAAGTAGTATGTTCTTACGATCAAGGGAACCAGATGGTAAGCTCGACTTCCTATAGGGTACCTGAGGCTTATTCTAGAACTTGTGGATGTCAGGAAGAGTAAGAAAAATTGCTTGTAGAAGGCCTCGGGGTCCAAAAGGTCAAAATAGTCAGGATAATCATTTCTCCATGTGTCAGTGACCTCTGTTCCATTGGAGAAGATGTTCAAGGAATCCTCAGAGATTGTGAATTTGACTCCAAAAATCTTGGAGGTGGGGGTGACCTAGCTATTATATGGTGGAACTAATGTGTCATAGTTCCATGTGAGATTCACATAGAATTTATGGACCACCTTCGTGCTTGTGATGGAATTATGAAAGCATCGACATTCTACGCACATGGATCCTAAGTGATGGGTATAGAAATGCTCAACAATGTCTTTGACGAGAACCTTTGTTTTGAGAGGAGGCTCAAAGAAGGCTCTAAAAGGAAAGGAGTTCCTAAGAAGGAGCTTCTTGTAGCAATTAAGAGATTTACAAGAGACCAAGTAGGTGTCATCAAAGAAGATTAAGAGAGGGTTGGTTGAGGATGAGGGTACACCACTAGGGGTATCTCTCTTTCTTTGGTTGGATGCTATGATAATGGATTGGAGAAGTAAATAACAACCCACATGAGAGAGAACCACACAAACATGTCGCCAGCCACCTTGAAGGGTGTGGGAAGAGGGAAGGGAGAGTAGGTTTGGAAATGGAGAGAATGGTTGCACCTAGGGTTGAGGTTCAAGATGGGCTAGAGATTAAGAATCAGTCAAATTTTCTCTGGTTGAGATGGAGAAATGTCATCCAAAACCCATTTTAGGTTTGGTCCAACCTAGCAATTGGTTGAGTTTGTCCTGGGGAAACTCGACTGATCAAGAGAAAAACCCTTGACCTCAGTTTGGGATCGGTCAAGTTGTCAACTTGAACGACATGTAGCCTGTCCAAAACTATCAAATCTTAGATTCTAGCCTCTAGGGTGCTAATAAATTTTGTTTCTTTAGCATATTATGCATTTTAGACATATTAAGGCACATTTCACTCATCATAGGGTACTATTTTTTGTTAAAACAAGCATTTTTCAAAAACTACTTAAAAAGAGCAAAAATAAGGCACGAAACAGGGCAATTATAGCACATTCAAGTAAGAGATGATCAAATTGAGCAATAAACGTATAGGGAAGATAACAACTAGCTAGAAGGCATGTAAATATCATCAAGAGAAGTTATAAGTAATTTTGATCTAATGAAAGTAAATTGCTCTCTAGATAGAGGTTTAGTGAAAATGTTCATTGAATGATTTTCCGTATCCACATGCATGATATAAATATCCTTCTTCGCAATGTGGTCATGAAAAAATGACGACGAACCTCTATATGTTTAGCTCTACTATGCAATATAGGAGTATAAGACAAGTTATTTGCACTAGTATTCTCACAAAAGATAGGAAGAGCATAAAAATAAATTTTAATGTCTCAGAGCATTTTCTTCATTCATAGGACTTGGGCACAAAACTTCCACATGTAATGTATTCAGCCTCAGTAGTTGATAGAGAACCAGTGCTTTGCTTCTTAGAGAACCAAGAAATTAGCCAAGGTCCTAGGAAGAAGCAAGTTCCACTTGTGAACTTTCTATCAATCAAGGATCATGTGTAATCAGCATCATTGTAGGCAGTAAGAGTAAAGTCCCTTGACTTAGGATACCATAGTCCAAAATTTGAGGTTTTGGCTAGATACCACAAAATCCTCTTAACCACTGTGAGATGTGATTTCCTTGGATGTGGTTGAAAGCGAACAGACAATCCAACACTAAATATTATGTCAGGACTAGAGGGAGTTAAATAAAGTAAACTTCCAATCATTCCTCTATAGAGCTTGTCATCTACCTTTTCACCTTATTCATCTCTACCAAATTTGGCAATGTTTGACATGGGGGTGGTCATTTGCTTGGTGTTCTCCATCCTAAAGTGCTTAAGCAGTTCACTTGTGTACTTGCCTAGGTTGATGAAGTTCTCGTTCTTTGTTTTCTTGATTTGAAAGCCAAAAAAGAATGTAAAATCCTCCATCATGCTGATCGCGAACTCACTCTACATAAGAGCACTAAACTCCTTGCAAAGATCAAGATTAGTTCCGCCAAAAATGGTATCATCAACATAGATTTGAATACTAAGAAAATTGTTAAAAATTTTCTTTAGATCAAGGTAGAATCTACTTTGTCCATGATATACCCATGATCTAACAAAAAGTTCTTAATTTCTCATACCATCCTCGAGGTTCTTGTTTGAGACCACAGAGAGCTTTTTACAACAAATAAACATGGTTAGGCCGGTTATCATGTTTAAAGCCTGGGGTTCTACAAAATACACTTCCTCTTAAATTGCAACATTCAAAAACACACTTTTAACATCCATTTGATAAAGAAGAAAATTTTTGTGACTGGAAAAAGAAAGAAATATTCTAATTAACATAAGTCTATATATAGGGGCATATGTTTCATCAAAATATATACCTTCTTGGTGATTGTAGCCTTGAGAAACTAACCTTGCTTTGTTCCTTACCACTTTGCTTCTTTCCTCCAACTTGTTGGGGTAGATCCATTTGGTGCCAATGATCTTTCCATTACTTGTTCTTGGTACAAGAGTCCATACTTTATTTCTTTCAAATTACTCCATCTCTTCTTGAATGACTTGGATCCATCCATTTTCCTTTAGAGCTTCTTTTACTTCTTTTGGCTCCATTTGAGAGAAGAAGGCACTATTTGCTTATTCTTTGTTGAGTGCAGCTTGCGTCTTCACCCTTTCCAAAAGGATTTCCTAAGATGAGCTCCTTTGTATGATTCTTTGCAAATTGGGGAGTTGGATCCTTCTTTTCTTCATTCTTCTCTTCTTCATCAACTAACACCTCCTTTCCATAATCATCAATGCTGACCACTTTTAAGAGAAGAATCATCTCACATGCAACTTTATCATGCGGAACAATATATTTGGAAATAGAGGGGTTAGTCTAAAAAAATCTCACATTTATAGATTCTTCTACTTTACATAGTTCTATGTTATATACTCTATATGCCTTGTTGGTAGTGCTATATCCAAGAAAGAAAGCCTTATAAGACTTCAGATTAAACTTGCCAAGAGAATCCTTGGTGTTCAAAATAAAACAAAGACACCCAAAACATGAAAAAAAAATCAATGGAAGGCTTTCTACCATGCCATAGCTCATAGGGGGTTTTCTTAGGTGAAGGATGAGTAAAAACTCACTGCACAAAATAAGAAGTACTATTGGATTTGGCCCAAAATTCTTTGGAGTGTTGTACTCTAGAAGAATAGTCCTAGCCATATCATGTATTTACCTATTCTTCCTCTCTACAACCCCATTTTGTTGAGGAGTTTGAGGTGAAGAAAAGTTATGTGCATACTCAGATTCCTCACAAAACCGTTCAAACTAATTATTTTGAAACTCTCGCCCATGATCACTATTGATAGAAACAATTCGGCTAGAAGCTTTATTTTCAACTCATTTGCAAAAGGTCGAGAAAACATTGAGGGTATCACTTTTTGAAACAGGAAATAATGTCCAAGTAAAATGAGAGAAATCATAGACAATCACCGAACAATACTTGCTTCCACGAAGCGATTGCATACACATTGGTCCAAAATGTGAAGAAGCTCAAGAGTTCTCTTGGTGCCACAGACTACGTTGGATTTGAAGGAGGACTTGGTTTGCTTTTTCTGGGTGCAAGGTTGGCATTCCTATCCTTTTCAAAATCCAATTTGGGAAGTCACTTCACCAAGTCCTTTTTACTCAACTTCTTCATTTAATGCATATTTCGATAACCAAGCCTATGATGCCATAAGGAAATATCATTTAAATTGGAAACAAGACATCTACCAACAATAGACTTTATAGAATCAAGCACAATAATATAATATTACCATTTCTAGTTCCCTTATAAATGACATTGTAGGAGAGAGAATCTAGAAGCAAGCTTCTATAGAAGTAAAAAGCACAAGATAACCATTATCACAAAGTTTACTAACACTAAGAAATCCATCCATAATAAGTACATTTTATATGAAAAGTGAATCACCTACATCACCCTCACCTTTTATGTTACCCTTGTTGTTATCTCCAATGGTCAACGGACATCCTTTATTCTTGGTGAATTTATTGAAATGGCTGATTTCACTTGTCATGCATTTGGAATAGCCACTGTCAACAATCCATTTGCCATTACCTACAAGAAAGGAAGATAATCAATGCCCAATTCAAATATTGGGATCTGAGCTTATCTTGGGGCCCCACTTCATCTTGGGGTTGGTTCCCTTATCCCTATAAGAACAATAAGTAGAATAATGATCATCACTCTTACAATGAGAACAAACCATAGGGTTCTTTGAGTCAGATGACTCTCCATGGAAGATTTGAAGTTCCTTGCTCTTCCTCTTCTTACCCATACCTTTACATGTTGAAGTGCCCTCATATCCTAGACCACTCTTACCACTATGTTTGGTAGAGTGATCCAAGACTTCATTAAGGGACTTCTTCTCTTTGAGGAATGTTTGGAAGGTAGCTCTCAACTTATGGTTGTCATCGGTAAGAGTGATAACAAAGAAGTCAAACTAGAAATGTCATCATTAGCATGTAGTAGGTCATCCTCAAGATAGGTGGCTTTCTTCAAATAAGAATCTTTTTCAAAAGTAATAGAAGAAATATACTTGCTAGGAAAAATATGTCTAGAAGATAAATCATTACTTGAGAAAGAAGCTTATAATTTTTAGTTTTAAGCAATTGAATTTCCTTAATAAAAATATCTCTTTCATCCCTACGAACATCACTAATAAGCTTAAGTTCAATGCTTTCAGCTTTAAGAAACTCAAGCTCATCAAGGAAATTTTTGTTCTCTTCCTTAAGAATAGTGATATTCATAAGGTAGATCCCATTCTCAACTTCAACCCCATTGTATTGGATCTCAAGATCAAGTATTTGGCCTTGAAAAGAGTCATTGTTCTCAAGATGAACTCTTTCATTTTGATCAAGAATGTCAATTTTAGCATAAAGATTATCAATAATTTTACCCAACCTCTTCTTAAATTTACATTTGGAATAAGAAGACTAGTTAGAATTTAGCATTCCTATAAGAGTTTGTTTGGAAAACTCATGCAAGCTTACCTCACCTATGTCTTCACTTAGGGAGGCCATGGGTGCAATATGGCATTCACCTTGATCAAAGCTTGAGCTACTTGAAGATGATTCTTCCTAAGCCACATGAGATGCATCCTTACTTCTTTTCTTCTTCTTATCCTTTCTCTTGTACTTGCCTTCCTTCTTATAATCCTCCTTCTTCTTATGGATGCTCTTGTGGTGTCTCTTTTTGGCCATTGGGAATTCATTCTTGTAATGCCCCTTTGGTCCACACTCATAGCACCGTGGAGTTGACGATGGGGAAGATTTTCCTTTGAAGTACTTGCCCATGGAGTAGTAGGGTTCATGATCGCTAGGGCTTTCATCTTCACTTGACGAAGTAGGAGAGGACCGGAAAGAAAGTTGTTTTGAGGGATCATAGCCTCCACTCAGGTTTTGAAGGCATTATCTTTGACTTTCTTTGACTCCTTCTCTTCTTCCATTCATCTTCCTCTTGCTTGTCTAGCCTTGGCTCATGGGCTTGCAGGTTGCCAATGAGCTCCTCCATGGCCTGGTCTCCAAGACTTCTCACTTCTTCAATAGAAGTCACCTTGGGTTCTCATCTCTTGGGAAGAGACCTATGTATCTTGAAGTTGATTTCTCCTCTATCCAAGGTTTGTCCCAAAGCAACAAGTCCATTGACCATGGTGTTGAGCCTTGAGTACATGTCCACCACTCTTTCCTTCTTGCCCATCTTGAAGTTCTCAAGCAACCCATTGAGCATGTAGATCATGGACTCCTTGATTTGTTGTGTGCCTTCATATGTGATGTATAACTTATTCCCAAGATGAGATCTAGTTGAACTTAGAAGGAGTGAGGGCAACATAGATGATGCTAACCGCCTTGGCTTTGAGTGGTGCCTTCTTGAATGTGGCATCATCAGAAGTGGCTACATCCCCGATTGGCACTTTGTAGAAGAGAATCACCACCTTCCACATGTAGTTGTTGGTTCCTTGGAGGAAGAATCACATCCTTATTTTCCAATACAGGAAGTTGGTGTCGTCGAAGACCGGTGGCCTCATGGAGAAGCTTCCCTTTAAGTTGGTTGAGTGACCGAAGTAAGTCACCCATCTTCTTGCCTTGTGGGAGATGTGTCAGAGAAGGGCGTGGATCTGATATGACTTTTTGGATCTAAGGGATATAGAGGGGGTGAATAGAGCTTCGAAACTTACACAAAACTTGTTATACCTTCTAGTTACTTCAAATAAGCTTAATTACAAATAGATATTTTGATGGAAATTGAAACATACAAAGAAATGATGAGAGAGGTGGAAGAAAATAAGAGAAGAATTGTCTTAGAGTGGTTCCACCCTCCAAACTAGGAGAGATTTAGTCCACTACCTAGAGAGGTCAAACTCTAGGATTTCTACGATGTCTATTCCATATATTAACTTTTAAGAGTTACAACATATGACCTTCCTTTTCAGGGATAAGGATAACCAACCTCCCTTTTAGGTCAAGGGAGCCAACAACCATAAAATCAAGGGCTTACCTATCCAAGCGCTATTCTTATGCCTCACAAAGGTCTTACCCACTCTTGAAATCAGTTGGATGCCTTCACTAAAGTCTACCTCTTCGTGCAACAAGTCTTTGTCCTTGAGTCTTTACCCACAAACTCCTTGGATCTTCTTCCTTGATCTTATCCTTCACTCAGAGTATCCTTGATCACCTTCTTATCCAGCTGAAGAAGCTTGCTCCTTCTCGTTCTCAAAGAGAAGCTTTCACCAATGCAGTCTTCAAGAAATGGGATTGGAGAAATAAGATCTTGAGAGCCTCACATGTATACAATAATGTGGCTCTCTCATAGGAATCCTATCTCACTCATACTGAATGAAATGGAGTGTAATCAAGAGATAGAAAGGGGCTCAAGTGGCCTAATAGAACTCACTATAGAAAGGAACTAGAATAGCTTGAATGAGCAACCTTGTAATGAACTCCATGAGGTCCTATTTATAGCTGGGGGTGTCCACTAGAGTGTGGGATCACTTACACATATTTACCGGCCATTTTAAGGGATGTAATGGATATAATTTCACATTTTACACTCATCCAATTATTAGAATCACTTTTTCTGTATTTTCCTATAGTGCATTCGGTCGATTTCAATAAAGACAACTTGGCCGATCACACTACGTGACAAAGGCAATTTAAACCATTTGTGGAGTTTGTCCTAGTGGCAACTCAACTGATCACTTAAATTGAGTTTTCTATGAAGAAGGATCCATTGAGTTTTGTGAATATGAAACTTAACCAATCAGCATTAGTTCTCAAAATCCATCAAGGATCGGTCCAGTTGGCAACTCGACCGATGAAGTTCCTGTGATGAATTTTACAAAACAAATTTTAAGTGATCAAACATTGGAATTATGTGACCCTGGTTTTTTCCCATCTTAGTTACAAGTGATATCATCAACACAAACAATTACAAAAATATTCTAAGGTAGTTTGGAGTCACTACAACAAAACTACCCATTAGTGGCATTTATTCTAGTGGCTTTTCTAAAAAAAAGCCACTATCTATCTAATGTACAAACATTTTTAATTAAAATGTCTCTAAACCACCTATTATAGAGTTTATAAAAAAAGCTTAACATTAAAGGAATTTTTATATTTAATTGGTTCCAATCTAAAATTTCCAAACCAAATAAGGACGTAGCTAATATATCTGCAATTTTCACTTCCCTCTTTCCCTTCGTTCTCCAACAGTAACAACTAGCTAGCAAATCGTGCAACGACTAGAGAGATTGATCTCCACAATCCCTGATTCCTCGCTTTCGTGAGACCGATGCGTGGAGGAGATATTTCCTACTGGTCGATCGTCGCCCTAACTATGTCTTAGAGGATCGCATCGATTGGGAAGACTGGTGGCAGCGCGTGGAGTGCTCGTTGCTTGCGGCGGAGGGCCACATTGTCGGTGGTTGGATAGGCTTTCGACTACTGGCGGTGAAGTGCCACATTGTCGATGCCGAGGAAGCCAGGAGTGCCACATTGCCAGCTCTAAGGAAGCCAAGAGTTCCACATTGCTACATTGGCATCAGGTGATCAGTCCCAACCACATTACAAATAGTTTCTCGTCCCCAACCATTATCACCATCACAATCGACCGCTCTATATTGATTCACACTAGTCTATGTAAGATATATTCCTACCTCTATGTTTTTCATGCCCCTCCCTTAATTTTGCTATATTCTTGCTTTATTTTGGATTAATTTTAGTTTCATATTGAAAAATTGTATGTCGATGTATTGCATGTTTAAATTCTCTTATTCGAGCAAGATCTGGGCTGAAGCTAGAGGTCCTGGTTTACTCTTTATTCCTAATTCCATGACTGACTTGGTTAATTGCACTAGCAAGGAAAATCACTATTTGGCAATGTGCATTCTGTACTGGTTATGCTGGGAGAGGAATAACAGAGTTCATGAGAATGTATAGATGCAATCATGGGTTTGGTGATGGGTATCTAATCACCACTTTCTTAGTGGTCTAACTCTTACTAACGAACTGTCCATCAATGTAGATTTTGATATCAAGGAGGAAACAACAAACAAGATAAGTTCAAATATAATTCAAGAATTGTAGCCAGTAGTAACTTCAACAGTTATAAACATAAGATAGAAAAGTAACCAAATAATCAAATCTCGTTACTTCCATTAATTTAGGGGACTAAGACTTAAAGAAGTATAGGATAATGGAAATTTGATCGTAGGCATTACAACTGAGTCGACATTTCAGTTGCAAACCAGTGAAGCTAAGATCATGCAACAAGTGATAGGTGAGTCTATATCTGTTCCAGAGTTGGTAAACTCAGATTATGTTGGCTCTATTTCTGTTTGGAAGGCACATGAATTTCGTTTATTTCCACCAAGCAAGAGGCAAGCCCAACAACTTATTATTTAAAAGCTATATTTTAGTTAGTTAAGGTGAAAGAGTACAAAATGTTTTATCAAAGATACCAAATAGAGTGTTGTCACCATAAGTTTGGTGATGGGTATCCAATCACCACTTTCTTTAGGGGTCTAACTCTTATAACATGTTGTCTGTCAATGTAGATTTTGATGGAAACTTCTTAGGTTTAGACGTTGAAAACTTTTTTATGATAACTAACAATATGAAATCCCATCAATTTGGGTGGGACTAAATAAAAGGATTGGTTGGAAATAGATCTTCATTACCAACTGCTAATCACAAAACAATGATCGAACTTCTTACAATAAAGATAGATATGATAGCCATAGATGTTAAAACATCGAAGGAACATAGTGCCAAGACTAAGAACCAAATGTAAACTATCACAAGTTGTGTCACATGTTATGAACAAGGTCACACATCAAAGCATTTCATATATATTCATGTTGCCAAGGAATCAGACGAAGATGGAGTCGAGAATGTTTTTTTTTGCTAGTTAAGGCTAGGTCATGTTGGATTCTCTTATGGGAACACTACAGTTGTAGAAATATATCACCTTTTCAGCGCACCTTTAAGACATATGGATTTTAATGAGGCCAAGAATCACTATGATGTATGCATAACAACTTCCAACAAAGTACAAATTAAGATTTTATAATCGTTGGAATGGTTTTGAGACAAGGAACCTGCCTGATATTAGAACTAGTATGCCATCTTGATTCCCATGTTCTAATTAGAAGCTAATTTTGGTGAAGTATAATTATTCATGGTTATGGTATATACGTGAAATTAGGTTTGATTAGGCTTAGCTATTTTTAGTATACATTGTGATATGTCATTACCCACATCAATTTTCTTCTATGTTTTTCTATTAGTGTATATAAATAGGTTACGAAGCAATGCCATTTTATTGTTATATATTTCCCTTTAATATAAGTGAGAAATCTAATATGTTCTCAAAAGCACATAGGCCAAGAATGATTAAGCATCTCATCTTCATCACAATTAATTTCTATACCAAAATACTTGGGTTGATCCACTTATATAGTAGAAACTATACTTCAAACGAAATTTCTAAAAAGTAGGGGCTTACTAAGCATCAATGACTTTTAAAGGGGGGGGGGGCTAGTCTGAAGATGATACAAATAAGAAGTAGCAAAGAAATATATGCCATTTCCCTTCACCACGAATTAATTACATGTGAGCACAATTATATTCTGTCCATTCTATTCCCCTTGTCAAAAGGGGGGGGGTTGCTCCGCTTGTCATATTCTGTTCATTTTGATTCTGGACTTTTGGATGCTATGCTGCTATTCTTATGCTTGGTCAAGGTTCAGTCCTTTTATCCCACCTCTTGTCAGGCTCTGCTGGTTGAAGCTTCTGTTGGTTTTGATTGGAAGGTCTTCTATGCTATTTTCTTTTGAATCCTTTTTCTGATGTGGTTTTGAGTGATGTTCTACTATTTTCTTCTACTGGTTACAATTGGTTGAAGGATTTGTGTTATGTCCTTGGGTTGGTTTGTATTTTCCCTATTTGATGTCATCCAAGGATGGGATTTTATGCTGGCTCTTGCCTATGGAAGTGCTTGAAATTTCTTCGTATGGTTCTCCTTTTTTTAAGGCTCTTTTGGGATTCTTTTAAATGATATTCCTATCCTTTGAAAATAGGAGTTTTGGCCGACCAAATAAGGAATATAGCCATGATTGAGTACCATGTTATGAAGAACATACACCTTGGTGTTTAGCTTCATATCAGGGAGTGTATCATTCATATTTGTTTGTATAGATTCCTACTTTCTGGTTGTATATGTTCTAAAGGTTTGTAGATGGTGAGCTTGTAGAAGTTGAGGTTGTAGGTTAGGAAACCATGTTGCTGGTTTTGAGGTTTACAAATTCTCCTTTGATAGACCCATGTTCGTGTTCATTTTCTGATTCAGTTCAAAACGATTAGAATGTGCTTGGGTCCTTATTATAAGTATGTTATTTTATCCTTATAATAAGTATTTCAAACATAGAGTCATGTACTCATAAAACTAAAGAGGCAAGATTCTATCCTATTTACATATAGGTTAGAGAATAATAACCTCACATAACTCATTTAGAAAATTTACAATTCTTAAATGAATCCTTCTTTTCATAAACTTTGTGGTACTATCAAAATATTGAGAAATATATACTAAACCAAAACCAAACAATGAAATCAAAGGACGTCTACATACATCATTTCCAACTAAACTAAGGATATGTGGTCCACCATTATAATATGGGGAACACTAATGTGTTCAAATTTTAACTTTCAAAAAAATGAATGATGAAATATAATCATACCATTTTGAAAAATTTTGATGATTTAATACCAGAGATAAATAAAAAAACCCAATAAAGCCTATATTTTGTTGTTTATCTAATTAAACTAATATTGGTGCCTTTTGGACCATGTCATGTAATGACCAACATTGTAATTCAGTCAACCATTCCCTACGCATTTAGGTCTATCTTTTTGATGTCTCAATAGTAGGTTGCTTTTTATTAACAAATTATATTTATATGTGTTTAGTTTTGTGTTTTGTACACAATATTGTTTTTCAAATGATGACATAAATATTACAAAATATTATACCAATTTGTGTCTAGTTTTATGTCTGGCTTTCCAAATAGTCTGAATTTCTTTTTGCCCATGCAATTGGACCTTGATGTTTAATGTTCTGAAATGCATTGTGATGATTTTTCAGATGGATTTCAACCATCACTAGGGTTGATGCCACATTCTAGGTTGGGCAGAAAATATTTTCCTAAGCCAAATTATATAGGATTTCAATAGAGATTTTAACTTAAGATTTACTGATTTTTTTCCACGCTTAGATTTAGTTGTGTTTTTCTTATATGGATTGGATTGATATGGTTTTTTCCATGGATATGAACTACCACTTCATTTCATGCCACATTTTTCTCAATTTGGGTCATATTATTGTTGTTGTAGTTTCATCTCATAATCCTAAAACATTCAGGCCTGACCACATTTTGTATGCTTAGTTCATTTTTGGCTAAGTTGTTTGCCAAATTCTGGCCATCAGTAGGATTTAGACCTACCTTTAATAGGGTTTGGTTTTCAGTTGAGCCAATGTAGCTGCACATGGCTCTTTTTCATGTATAAATTAAGTTGCATGACATACTTTGCAATCATTGATACATGTGTTAGGAATCCACAACTGGTCTATAAATCATAAAGAGGCTTTACGATGGTTGTTAATGTGTGTTGACCTTGGCTTAAAATATTTTCTAAACAGGTAGATGTCAATGGTAATTCAGTTAACCAATCCCTATGATTGATCCTAATTCAGTTCAGTATTGTTTTGCATTCATACACAATCGTGCTAAAATTTGCAGTGTGCATTTCTTGTTTTAGGTTTGACTTTTTTGATGTCACAACTTTACTGTGTGGGGAATGACATTTTCAGTACATCCAATGCAATTAGTTAAGGGTAGACCACAATTTGTATGCCTACTTTAGTTTTAGCCAATCTATACGCCAAATAGTGCTCGTGAGTCAGATTTAGACCTATCCCTAATAGGCTTTGCTTTCCACTTGGGCCAATACAGCTGAACATGTCTCTCTTTCATGTGCCAAGCAAGCTGGATGATAGACTTTGCAGTCATTGATAGATGCAGTCATTGATACTTTCAGGATGTATATGTTCTAAAGGTTTGTAGAATGTGAGCTTGTAGAAGATGAGGTTGTAGGTTTGGAAACCATGTTGGTGGTTTTGAGGTTTACGAATTCTCCTTTGATACTAGCGAATAGGACCCATGCTCCTGTTCATTTTCTGATTCAGTTCAAAATTATTAGAATGTGTCTGGGTCCATATTATAAGTATGTTCTGTTATCCTTATAAAAAGTATTTCAAACATAGTGTCATATACTCATAAAACTAAAGAGGTTGGAATATATCCCATTTACATATAGGTCAGAGAATAATAACCTCACATAACTCATTTAGAAAATTTACAATTTTAAGATGAATCTTTCTTGTCATAAAATTTGTGGTACTATCAAAATAATAAGATGATAAGATATCTTGTAGTAGTGTTTTTGATAAACACATAAGTACAAGACTATAGTAAAAATTTGGATAGACACCAGTAACCTCTTTAAATAGGTCTCACACCTTCTATAGTAGTGCAAAGATACTCCAAATTAAATAGGTCTCAAACATGTACAAAATAAGCCAGACACTAGTAACCTCTTTGATAATCTAAAATATGAGTGTTGATTCAACAAATAGTTAATAAGTGTCACCTAATTGTATGAAATACCAAGCTACATCAAATTATAGAAAATACTAGTTACTTCCTTGAAATTCTCAAAGAAGGATTAGTGAACATTGGACCAATTGCAAAGATATAGGAAATGATCTCCTCTCTTAGATTTCTTTTCATGCTATCATGTCCACCACAATAAAGTTGGTTATGACAACTAATAAAAGGTTAACTGATGTTATACTACTTTTTCTGAAAATATATAACATTGTTATATGTTCTTACAATTGTTAGTACTAATATTTTACAGTCTTTGTCCACCCACAATAGTCACTATGAAGTGGACCTCTATGCCAATGTTTTTGTTCCCTGAAGAAGAACAATTGGACGTCATCCTTGATGATCGTTCCTTAAACCAACTAACCATACCCAAACATTGGCATTTTCTAAATGGAAGACACTACAGGCCTGGTGAAGTGACCCTAAATTTTGGCAATTCTTCACATGTTATCGGGGTTGAGTATGATTTGGCGGGAAATCTTATATCAAAATCCGATTGGAGTGATTGGATTAGAAAGATGCTAGTGGACCGTAGCAATAAGCTTTTTCTCCATCTAGTTGGCCATAATACCATCAAAGTTTGGATAACCAACATGAACAACGAGACCCCTGATCAGCTACGGTAGTATGAGCGCACGATGGAGCAAACCCGCTCAGACAAATCTGATGGTGAGGCACCTACCAGCTCAGATTCATATAAATATAGTGAGGAGCTCTGCAACATAGCACAATCATCAAAAAGACCATGGTAGGTCCAATTAGAAAATATAATTGTCCTGACAAAAACTTTGTGCTTACACTTTTTGTCTTAAAGTAATCAATCCTCATAGCTACTTTCTTTTTTGAACTTCAGGAGAAGATCACCACAATGAAAAGGCCTCAAAGTTACTGATGCGAGACCATGTTGGTGTAGTATTCAGTTGTCTATCTATCTGGACTTGTCTGTATTAATAGTTAATTTAATTATGTGCATGTTTGGGGTACACCAACCCCTTTGTTTAGTTACTGTTTAGGGGTACACCCCTGTGTGTGGATGTAAAAAGAGATTAATTAATGGAACTGAAAGTTGCTACATGAATGGTTATAACTAAAGTGTGTGTTCCCATGAATGTTCCAAATTCACAAATCCATCCTATCTAATGACACATTCGAAACCCAAAAACAAAAAGAAATATGCATATCCTATTATGTTACAAATTACTTCTAAATTTCATAAAAAATTTTCTTTTATCCTTATTATAACTATGTTCTTTTATCCTTATTATAAGTATTTCAAAAAATTCTTGGGCACCCTCCTAGTCAGATAGGCTCACGTGAAATTCATTTGCATGATTACACTAGTATTTTCTCATATTGTATAGTCTTTTTTTGATATGACATACTTACTCATATATGTTATATGTTTTACTCTTTTTATTGATTGGATAAGTCTTAGATAGCATAGGATGACTAGACGAGTAGTAAATACTAATGTGTAGTATCAAAATTTTTGGATTTCGCATTTGAAGATTCATCAATTGGAGACAAGATTTTATGCCTGTGTTGAAAGTGTGCTAATGTATACCAAGTCACTAGAATGACTGCATTGAGCCATCTATTGTGGCATGGCTTATTACCAAGATACATTTATTGGGCTTTTCATGGAGAAGATGTTGATGTTCAAATGGATGCTCCTACTTATAAGGGAGATTTCCTGAATGCTAAAAGTTTACAAGATATGTTGCATGATGCTTTTCTGAGTTTCAGTGAAGATGGAAATATGGAAGGAGTGGAGCCATCTAGTGATCAACATTTCAATACTAACAAATTTTATATCTTGTTAAAGGATTCTAAGAAAGAATTATATCCACGGTGTAAGAAATATAGCAAACTTGCTAGAATCCTAGAATTATATCACCTGGTTTGTCTTAATGGATTGAGTAAGAAAGCATCATCTATGTTTCTTACGTTCTTTAAGAAGATGCTACCAGAAGGAGAACAATTACCTAATTCATTTTATGAGCTAAAAAAGACAATTATGGGGTTGGGCTTAGATTATGTGAAGATTCATGTTTTTCCAAATGGTTGCATGTTGTTTTGGAAGGATTCTACTGATAAAGATGTCTGTGATACATGTAGAGCATCATGATGGAAAAATGATTACAATCCCAGATGACGATGATGAGCTTGCAAAAAAAACCCAAGAGAATACATGTCAAAGTGCTCAGATACTTTCCACTTATACCACGCCTAATGTGGTTGTTCATGTCATCAAAAACCTCTTCGTTAATGAGGTGGCATGCAAGAAGAATATGAAAAAGATGACAAGTTAAGACACCCGGTACATTCACCTGCATGGAAAACATTTGGTGTGATGCATCTAAAATTTGTTGCAGATGCTAGAAACATTCGATTGGGACTTGCAACTGACGGATTTAATCCTTTTGGGACAACGAGTACTTCTTATAGTACATGGACCATTGTGATTATTCCATATAATTTACCTCCTTAGTTGTGCATGAAGCAACCATATTTTATGTTGTCCCTACTCAATCCAAGACCAATTTCACCCAAAAATATAGATGTGTACTTGTGTCCATTGATTGGTGAGTTGAAAGAACTATGGGATACTGGTGTACATACATATGATGTTGGAACCAAGGAATTCTTTCTGATGTGTGCCACTTTATTATGGACTATTAGTGATTTTCCAGGATATGCACATCTATCTGGTTGGAGTACTAAAGGCTACAAAGCATGTCCTTATTGTAATAAAGATATTGTCTCACATTGGTTGCCACATATCCATAAAGTTTGCTATAGAGGGCACCATAGGTTTTTGCCAACTAGCCACATATTCCGAAAAGAAGTAAAGGCATTTCACGGTGAGCAAGAATTTAGATGTGCACCTAAACCTCCATCTAGATCTCAAATCTTGTCACAATTGGAGGACGGAAGAACTGTAATTGGTAACAAAAGGCCAAGAGGTAAAGATTCAACACATAATTGGGAAAGGAAAAGTATATTTATTGAGCTACCATAAGGTACAATCTCGATGTCATGCACATTGAGAAGAATATATGTGAGAGTATTGTTGGAACATTGCTCGGTTTGAAGGATAAAAGTAAGGACAACTTGAATGCAAGGAAGGATTTGGAGGATATGGGAATCAGATTTCCGCTTCATCTAAAAACTATTGGTAAATATACCATCCTACCTCCAGCTTGCTATACAATGGCAAAAGATGAAAAAAGTATTATTTTGCAACCTCCTAAAATCAGTCAAAGTTCCAGACGGGTATGCGTCTAATATATCTAGATGTGCACGACCGAAGGATCAGAAGATGCTACCAATGAAAAGTCACGATTATCACGTGCTGATGCAACAACTTCTGCCATTAGCTGTCACTGTGTCCTTGCCCAGTAAGAATGATAAGTCATGTATTATTAATCTTTGCCGCTATTTTCAAAGGTTGTGCACTAAAGTCATAGTTCCAAATGATTTTGCTGCTTTGGAAAATGCAATAGCTGTGACACTTTGTGAGATGCAGAAGATATTCCCTTCATGTTTTTTTGACATAATGATGCATCTATCAGTCCATCTCACTTATGAATTTAAGATAGCCGACCATGTTCAGTATCGTCGGATGTATCCAATTGAAAGGTAACTTTTCATACGTCGTGATGACTTTAACTATTGGAATGTAATTTGTCATTATATTTTCCTCAACTTTGTTATTAGGTATCTGATGACCCCAAAAGGATATGTTCGTAATAAAAGATATCCAGAAGGATAAATAGCAGAAGGATATATAGCCGAAGAGAGTCTATTTGTTCAAGATACTTGGATGGAGTTGAAACAAATTAAATCAGCCAACTAGAAATGATACTGACAAAGCAAATTTGGAAAATGAGCCAACACTTGATAGTGGTGATTGGTCTATTTTCTCAACAGTAGGTCATTGTATTGGTAAAATGGTAACATATGTCTTGGATGAACATACATTGAAACAAGCCCATAAGCATGTACTATTCAATTGTGAAGCAATTGAACCCTACATTAAGTAAGTTAGTGTAACATCCCTAACCTGGGTTATGAATTAACCCTAGGTGTTTTTCTTAATAAAAGTGATTATATGTATTCTCTTATATTTCAAAAAGTAATTAAGGATCAAGAGGAACTTATATTACAATTTTAGTCCTTTTTGAATATTGTTGAAATCAATCTTTTTCCTATTTTGGACTAAGTGCAAATTACCCAAGTTGAGGGGTTTATTTGCAATTTGTGCATGATAATATGTTCCTCATGTGTTAAGCATCATGAGAGTGAAGATTATGTAGAGGTATGGCTTGTGATAGCCTGAATTCCAAGAAAGAGCTGATAAAGTAATGTTTGTGCTTGAAAACCTAGTTTTGGTGTAATGTGCAATTTCCCAAACCTAGGGTGCAATATGTAAATTACCACTTCAAAAAGGTCCCTAATGTTTCCTGGCATCGTTTGGAGTAAATTAAATGAGAGGGGTGCCTCATTTGAATTAAGTTGGAGGAGAGAGAATCTTGATATTAAAATAATCAAGATTTAAACATAATGGAAACATTAATGCAAAAAATAAATAAAACAATTGAAGGGCCTTCAACCAAAATTAAAATGGTGGAATTCAGATGTGTGCGGATGTCCTTGATCTTTGCAAGGACCGAAAATATCCTAAGGAGGTGAAATTCCACTCACCTTATTATAAGGAAAAGAATTTCCACTCAAAAATATATATTAATATTATAATGGATTAAGGTGCTTAATTTCTTTTCCATTAATCCATGGATAATGGAAGGGAGCTCGGTGGAACTGAGTTACCTTTGCATGCAAGAAAACCAAGGAGGAGGTGGTGGCAACATTTTTGGAATGAATTGGTTTTTATAAAACATTTTCTCTTTCATCAATTTTCTTATAAAAGAGCCTTTTCCAGCCCACCTAAGGATCTTTTCGGAATCCTTTCTTCTGCTTGCTTGGAAAACCAACCAAGAGAGCTAAGAACAGAAGGAAGGACGCCCCCAACCTGTTGGTAAATCTTTGACCATCTTTCTTCTTGATTTCATGGTGAAATCATAAAACAATGTATGATTCCTTCATTTCTTCACTCCATTTTCAACCCTAGCCGATCCTTTCAATCTAAAAGCTTGAGAAATGACCTTAAGATGTTGCTACAGCTTCAACCACAATTAAAGCCGTGATGCTTGGAGCTTGGGATCAGATTTGAAGGCAGGTTATATAACTTGAACCCTTAATCTTTGTCATTGAATTCGATTTCTTCATATAAATGATTTAATTGTTATTATTGCAATAGCTTTGCTTGATTAATGGAGTTGCCATGGAAAATGGAAGTAGTTCCGTGAGCCTTAAGGTTGAAGATGATAACCTGTTCATAAGCACACAACTTAAGCAAAGATCAAGAGCAAACGGTCTTGGACCTTTGGTCCAAATGGTTTCTCCAAACCGTTTGAGACCAAACAGTTTGCAAACCGTTTGGTGCCTTGGACTCCAAACCGCATGAAGGGGTTCACCATTTAGTATAGTTGACTGTTTGAGGACTGAACTTAATTACAGGTTGGATGATGATCTAATGGACCCAATTGATTGATTCAAGGTGTGCACAAACCTTCAAGTGGAAACCCTAATCAAGTTGATTGAAGAATCCTTAAATGGTCCTAACGATTTCAAGACAACTTGGGTCAAACGGTCTCGAGACCGTTTGATCCCAAACGGTCTTGAAACCGTTTGGGACCAAATGGTTCCAAAATCGTTTGGTGGGTTAGTGGTTGATCCTTGACCCATGGATGATGATCTAATGGTTTAGATTGATGAACCCTTCAATTGAATAATCAATAGTCAATTCAACGGTGCAAGTGGAAATTGATTTGATTGATAAATGACCTAGTGAGCCCTTACAGTTCTGGGATTGATTTGGCCCAAACGGTCTTGAGACCGTTTGAGACCAAACAGTCTTTAAACCATTTGGGGCCAAACAGTTTCAAAACCATTTGGGGTCAAACGGTTTCAAAACCGTTTGGTGGCAAACAGTTTCAAAACTGTTTAGTGATGAAACTTCAAAACCGCATGGAGGTTGATGGTGATTCAATTACTTGGATATTGAAGGTAATGATAGTTCCAATAATCCAAAGATGGTTAGTAATGATAATCAATAAAGGTACAAAGGTTAACGCCCTAACAATACCTAGGTGATTAGTGTCAATTAAGGAAGGAACCCTAATTGCTTACAAGAGTAATGACTTGGTACATTATGTCATTCATAGTTGTATGAACTTGGCTAAGGGTTGATATAACCTAATCAAGTTGAGAGGAATGATAGCATGGAGTTGATACATGAGTATAATTCATGTGGTGATTAAGGGTATGATCCTTAAGTAAAGTCATGAAACCCTAATCATGAACCTAAACCCTAATTGACAAGGTTGTTGAACCTTAACCCTAATCCAGGGCAATTATAATTGAAACCCTAATCCAAGGTATGAATGTAACCCTAATTCAGGATGATGATGTGTGTAGACCTAATTAAGAGTAATGTGATGAACATGAAACCCTAATTGGGATGAATAGTAAACCCTAGTTATGGGTAATGGAACATGAAACCCTAATTGGGATGAATAGTAAACCCTAGTTATGGGTAATGGAACATGAAACCCTAATTGGGATGAATAGTAAACCCTAATTATGGGTAATGGAACATGAAACCCTAATTGGGATGAATAGTAAACCCTAATTGTGGATTATTGAATGTAAATCCTTTTTTAGGTTGAAATTTATGTGAAACGCTAACTAAGGATGGTTTCATGAGAAACCCTGATGTTTGATGTTCTGTGAAGCTCAAATCCAGGGTAATGCTATGTAATTCTTAACAAACCATAATCTTGGGCAATATGTTGATAAACCATAGCTATGATGTAGTAATGAGATGATTATCCTCATATGACATGAAATGGGAAACCCTAACCATGGTAAGGGAATAGTGGTGTTACCCATGAATAGTGAATTCATATTTGTTGGACATGGTTCTGATATGGAATTGATATCACTGTTATCATCTGTGCTAACCATGCAGGTATGTTGAAATGATGATCATGTCCAAGTATGAGCTATGATGTTTAATTCACTATTGTGATTGTACCTTGAGTGTCATAATATACCTTGCTTCCTGGTAAGAGGTAACAAGAGAGTTAATGGGCCTCAAGTACCATGTGTGATGCTTGTAATAGCAAGTATCATGTTTGCCTTGGTTAGTTGACCTAAAGGTGATGGTTATCTGGAAAAGTGGTAACAATGCTTAATGATGAATCAAGGGTTTAATTACCCAGGGCCATATGATTATGGTGATGAAACTGTGATGGGATGAGAATTCCTAGTTTTGAAATAATGGACTGAGTTCCCAATATCTTTTAAAGACAATTGAGTATTTGATGAAAATAGTACATGTTTCCTTATAGCATTGTCATAATAAGACTTGTTTGAGAACTTGCCTGATGCTAAAAGAATATAAAAATGTACTTAATTGAACAAGTGAAATCTATTCATGTAGTGCTCTGACCATAGATCCATCATCGTCAGAAGTTAGTGATGGTGAAACAGGTTTTCCTATAGAATTCCTAGAATTTGCATATTCTGAAAATGTGGGGGTAAATGGGCGAAAATATCCTTACGTCCTTGTGAAGAGATTGAGGAAGGGTAAACATTAAACCTCTCAATCCTTCATGTGTCGAGATAGATGTATCATAAATCTCCTGATGGTTGGGATGGATGTATCATTAATCTCCCAATGGTATTTTATGTCGGGTCGATGGAGATAAACATTAATGCTCTCCACTGCCAATGAGAGTGCAATTGATGTTGTAACTCTATAGAGAAGTTCCAGTATACCCTAGAAAGCTATTTGAGCAGTCAACATAGTCCTTCTTGTGGTCCCGTACTAACCGAGATGTGGGAGGTCATGGGAATCCGTCTCTTCCATTGACCTATTTATGGTACCAATTTCGATTCTACAAATGGTTGATTGGAGTATGAGTGGTATACCTCATCTCCTCAGATCTTAAATCTATTTATAAAATATAATCAACTGTGTAGCGTATTTGCATAGGATAGAAATATGAGAACGACTGGTTGATGTTATACTACTTAGCATGTCCTTGATACATAAATGTACTTATGTTCTTTTAATTCATAATGAGTAAGAGACATGCTGCTTTATCAAGTTATAATTGAATTACTTGCATAAGAATGTTGCTCTAATCTGTATATATGTTGATTCATCTGCTACTGATTTATATTATCCTACTGCTTAGTTTATTTCTATTAAACTACAATGATAATGTTTTGGCAGAGAGTTATATCTCCCGGTGGGGCACAATTTTTATAATTGTCTAACCCCCGTGGGATCTAATGTTTTTAGGTAGATGCAGACATCACGGAAGAAACTCTTCTGCAGGGGAAGAGAAGCAGCAACAGCCGCTAGGACAATAGTGATCCATCAGGTGGAGACATTGCTGTCTAGTTTAGTATAGTTAGTCCTATGAGTCGTCTTTGTACTCCCGGGTCCTAGGAGTTAGTGCTTTGACAATTCGATCTAAGATTTTTGCTTGATGCCTCGAGATTTTTATAATGTTGATGCACAATTTAACAGGGCAGTTAATGTTGTAACTCTCGAGAGGAAATAGTATGAGAGATGTACTAGTGAACCAGTATGTACTTGAAATACTTTGGTTCTGAATGAAAGAGTTTTCCGGTGAATGGATCTCTAGATAAATGGTTTTAATTTTTAGTGATTTTCAGTAATTCTGCTGCTAATAATACACTTCCACATTAGTTGATCTTGTTTTATGAGTTGTATGCCACAAGTAAAGTGGTATCAAAGCTCTAGGTTCACTGAGTCTACAGAGACATAGGATTAAGGTTTTTGAGTATGTTCTATGTGTATTCCAGTTTATCTGATAGTGTCTTCTACTCATATAGGAGAAGAAGAACTAAGGATGTATGGATCACACGATGAACACACTGCTGAGAGAAGTGTTGCTACACTAGGAAGAGGTACAAGAGACCAGGACAGGGAGGAACCTATACCTGAACAACCCCAGTTCAACCCAGCTAATATGGGGAACCCAGCCTTCCAGGCTATGTTCAGGTAGTTTATGGCAGCTATGACCCACATGACGGATAGAATGCCAGTACCTGCACCTAGGGAACTAGCCCATGATGAAAGACATGGTGTCAGCAAGACTAAAAGGTTGATTAGGGTAGGAGCCTTAGAGTATGCTAGTACTGCCGATCCAGCAGATGCTGATCCATGGTTGATTGAGTTGCAGAAAGCCTTCAGAATCCTCATGATTCCTGATGATGAGAGGGTCAGACATGCAATATATCTCCTCAAAGGGAGTGTTGGCCACTGGTGGACCATTGAGGAGGGAAAAAGACCTAGAGTTGTGATTGTATGGGATGAATTGAGGTGTGAATTCGTTGCTAGATACTTTCCCAAGATGTATCTAGATGAGAAGATCTATCAGTTTGAGAGAATCAAACAAGGACCATTGAACATTAGCAAGTATGAGGCTAGGTTCATGGAGTTGTTGTGGTTTTGTCCACACATGGCATCTAATGACGAGGAGAGAATTCAGCGGTTCGAGAAGGGGCTGAACGCTGAATTAACCACTCTGGTGTCTGCTCTGGAGAACCGAGAGAGGTTTGCAACTTTCGTGGAGTCTGTAAGAGGCATAGAGAGGTATGTAGTTGAGAAGCGACAGACCAAGGGTAAGAAGGAATACCCACACTTTCAAGGATAGAGTGTTGGAAGTTTCAAGAAACCAAGGTATTCTGTGCCTACACCACCACCAAGGTTCAATACCCTGACGCAGTGGACATCAAGTAAGGGTAGAGGTTGTAGTTTACCACTGAAGGGAGCTTACAGATCAACTTCTATGTCAGTAATAGGACCACCCAGACCACCGAGGGGGAATGTAACCTGTTATAAATGCGGGAAAGAAGGCCATGTGGTGAGGGACTATCCTGAGAAAGTCAGGAATGTGACCCAGCAACTGAGGTAGAGTCAGCAGGTCTCTCAGAGGCAACAACCTGGTAGTGGTGATAGAGGACGTGGACACACATCCCAAGTCGGTTCTTCGACATCCAATATTCGAGCACAGGGTCAACAACAAGTGACAGCTAGATTTTATGCTATGAATTAGCCTGAAGCAGTAGTCAACCCTCGAGTTGTGACAGGTTAGATGGAACTGTTTTATTCTGATATGTCTTTATCCTGCTTCGTATGTATGTTAATTGATCCATGTGCTACACACTCGTTAATCACTTGAGAAGTGATTGATGACTACAACATGTTTGTCAGTCATAGAGCAGATAGCTTGTTTTTAGAGACACCTTTGATGGGATCTATAGTGTTGCAGGAAGTGTGTTCTCCCTGCAACCTTTTCTTTTCTGACCATCGCGTTCAAGTGGTTCTTATACCACTTGAGATGCATGGGTTTGATATAATCCTTGGGATGGATACCTTAGAGAAGTATAAGGTTGTCTTGGATTGCAGTTCCAAAAAAGCTGTGTTTGTTGGCTAAATGGACATCTGTAAATCCCTTTGTTTTGATAATGACAAACATTTCATTCTTATTGATCTAAAGTGCTACTTGAGTGTGCAGGAACAAGGCGGATGACAAAGCAATTAGGGAAATCCATATGCTGACATGTTTATATTTTCATGAAATGTAATCGCTTTGTAAAAACTTGTACAAATATATAATGTACAAGTACTTAGATTTCATGTAAATCAAGCGTTAGATCTTCCCTAGCTAAACACCACATTTAGATAAGTCATCCCCTTCAAATAGGGTCACATAGGCACACTCATACACACACTTAGTGCTTTAAATTAAAAGATTGAAACAGGGTCAATCTCGGTCGACTAACTCCTCGATCGAGATACTCTCGGTCGACAATCTTCTCGACCGAGAAAGATCCATGTAGTCGTTAGAAAGAGCTGACAAGGTAGTTGGCAGTTGGAGATGAACGTTGCAAACACTTGATCTAGAGTGTCTGTCGGTCGACAAGTCCTCGACCGAGTAGGTGTCTCGGTCGACCATTCCTCGACCGAGGTGGACTCTGACATCAACTGCAGAATTAATTAACTAGCCGTTGCTAATGCGCCTAACTTGTACCTAACGGCTAGTTAAGCACTTAGAACCCCCTAGAAACTGTCTAGAACGTCCTTAAGCACTTTTAGGACATTCCTATAAATAGGACATGCCTTAGGACACCTAGACTCACTTGTTACACTTGAGAAATCCTTGAGCATACTTTGAGCAACCTGTTTGTGAGCAATTTGAGCATAGTGACAATTGGCTACTTCTTCCCTTAGCTCAAAATTCGTGTCCTATAGGCTAGCATCTCCTATCCACTGCAATTACAAATTCCATACACTTTGATTAGGAGATCTACATGCTCGATCTAGGAAAATCAAGCCTTGTGCTACAAAAGGATAAGTTGTAATTTCCTTTTCCTTTCTTGTTCTCTATTATTGGTTGTACTCTCCTTGCTACTCCTAGGTTGGAGGCTGCGGATTGGAGAGGGTGGAGATCTTCTTGGTGAAGAAGGTGACCTTGAGCTACTTCAAGAAGGATGGTGCAACGGGAGATTACTTCTAGAGAGGAAGGCTACTTCAAGGGGGAGCTTGGAGTTACTTCAATAAGGCTACCTCAAGTTGGTGCATCTACTTCAAGTGAAGGCTATTCAAGGGGTGTAAAGAAAGTATTGTATTTTGTATAAATCCTTGTGAAGGTAATAAAATAAATACTTTCAAAATCCCGGTTGGGTAAGCAACCGGGTAGTGGACTGACAATCTTAGTATTTGCTAAGATTGGAACCACTCTAAACACCTGTCTCCTTCTTCCAATTTTAATTATGGTTGTTTGAGTTCAATAATTGTTAAAATCATTGTAAAACTCTATTCACCCCCCCTCTAGTGTTTTTCAATTGGTATCAGAGCAGGCTTCAAGGAACCTTAACAAGGTCTTGAAGAATGGGTGACGGGGTGCTTAACAACCTTAACCTTGAAGGGACACTTGTTGCTAGACCGCCAACATTTGATGGAACAAACTACACATATTGGAAGAGAAGGATGCAGTTCTACTTCCAAGGCATCAATTGGGACTTATGGAGGATGGTGTCTACCCCATATGAGCTTCCTCAAACACAATATGTAGAGTGGGATGCAAATACGGTAAAGTTGGCTCAAATGAATGCCAAAGCTGTAAGCATTTTATATTGTTCAATTTCAGTAGGAGAATTTAATAGGATATCAAATTGTGATACAACCTATGAAATTTGGCATAGACTCTCCATAACTTATGAAGGGACTGTTCAAGTTAAGAATTCTAAAATTGGAATGCTTAAACAAAAATTTGAACAGTTCCGTATGGATCCGAATGAATCTATTAGTGAAATGTATGCAAAATTCTCTTCTATTGTAAATGGTTTGAATGCTTTAGGTAAAGTTATCAGTGAGGAAGACCAGGTATCAAAGATTCTTAGATCTCTTCCTCCCAAGTACAAGCCCAAAGTGACTGCCATTGAAGAAGCAAATGACCTCACTCGACTAAGGATGGAGCAACTCATTGGCAACTTAGAAGCACATGAGGCAACTTTAGAAGAGGAAGAAAGAAGAGAACGTGAACAACAACAAGGAAGAAAGAAAGATGTTGCTCTAAAAGCTTCAAAGATAATCACACAAGAGAGCAATGAGACAAGTGAAGGAGAAGGAGAAGAAGCCCTAATTGTTAATGGTAAGAAATATAAAAGATTTAGATCTAACAAAAATTTTGCATCTTCCTCTTCTCCTCCTAGGTGTTTTGAATGTGGAAAGTAAGGACATCTAAAAAATGAATGTCCTAAAGCAAAGAAAGGAAATGGGAAGAAAAGCTCATTTAAGAAGAAAGGAGAAAAAGCTTATAAAGCAGCGTGGGATGAATCAAGTAATAGTGAAAGTGGAGAAGAGGAAGTGGAATGTCTCATGGAACAAGCAAATGATAATGAAGATCCCGAAGAGGCAAGCCTTCTTGATTTGCCTAAAGAAGATCTAATTGTTAGTCTACAAGAATCTCATGACAAATATGTTGAATGCAAAAGAAAACTAAAGAAGGTCACTAAAACTAATGAGGATCTATATGCTAAATTGAACGACCTTTTCTTCAGAAAAGAACAATATTGATCTTGAAAATTTGTCTTTGAAATCATCTTTAAATGACTGCAATATGAAGTTACTTACTTTAGAAATGAATCATGATATTCTTTCTCAAGAAAAGGTTGATTTGCTTGCTAGACTAAATAATTTCCAGACTCAACCTATTCTATGTAACCATTTAGATTTTGATAATGTTGTCAAAGAAAGAAACTCCTTATCATCTGATTTAGATTAAGCAAGGATAGACATCAATAAGAAGATTGATGAGATTGCTAAGCTACAAAGAGAAATAAATGGCTTAAGAGGAAATGATATACTTGATAATATTCTGAAAAGTTCCTCTGGCTACAATGGAAGAAGAGGCTTAGGATATGTTCCAAAGAAAAATGAACCCAAAAGAGCTAGAGTATCCAAGACTCAAACTATGTTTGTACCTAAGAACACAGTTGCTAGAAAAAGAAATGAAGTTGATTCTATTACTTGTCATTTTTGTCTTCGTCTTGGACATTATTCATTTTCATTCCCCTATAAGACCAAGGATTCCAGTTTAGTATGGGTCCCAAGACCCCAAACTTAGTAGATTTGAATGTAAGTCAGTTGAGATAGGATCTAATGCTCAGTTTTGCAAATTATATTATCTTATCTCAACAGAATAAAAAGTCTCATGCATTATTGAAATCTTCAGAACTGTAATATTGAAACAGATATCCACTCGGTCGAAGTATTGTCGACCGAAAATATCATCGGTCGAACATTTGTCGACCGACCAGATGCCTGTGACAAATCACAATCTACAGCAACAAAACAACAACTATTTTGGTCGAAAATTGGTCAACCGAGCAAAATTTTTGTGTTTGTTTGTTTGCAATACAGTAACCTTCTCGATCGACAATTAGTCGACCGAGAAAGATGTTGGTCGAACAATTGTCATCCAACTGGATTTCTGAATCAGAATCTTTATACTATATGTACTTTCAATGGTTCTAACCATATCGGACCATCACATGGGTACCAAAATCTACATTTTCATGCACGATTGGGTGGTTGACAGTGGATGTTCCAAACATATGACCGGGAACAAGGATGCATTTCAAACTTTTGAAGAAAAGAAAAGTGGAACAATCACCTTTGGAGACAATGGTAAAGGTAAAATTGTTGGAATAGGTAATGTTGGTACAAACCTCGAAATAAAGAATGTTCTACTTGTTGATGGTTTGCACCATAATTTGATAAGTGTTAGTCAATTATGTGATAGTGGCTATGATGTTTTATTTAACAAAACCTACTGCAAATTATTAATAGAAAACACTACAAATGTTGTCTATGAAGGAAATAGAGTTGGAAATCTTTATATTCTTAAACCTAACTCTATGAAATCTGTAGTGGGAAAATGCTTGCTTGCAAATGAAAATACCTTACAACTATGGCATAAAAAGCTAGGACATGCTAGTTCACATGTTATTAAAAGGTTAGTGAAATATGATTTTGTTCGTGGTTTGCCTAATTTATCTTTTGATCAAGTTGAAAATTGTGAACCATGTACATTGGGAAAGCAAACAAAAACCTCTTTTAAACCTAAACATGTACTTAGCACCAATAGATCTTTAGAATTAATTCATATGGATTTATTTGGACCCATGAGGACACAATCTATTGGTGGCAAAAGATATTGTTTTGTTATTGTTGATGATTATAGTAGATATACATGGGTACATTTTATTGCAACCAAAGATGATACCATTCATGTTTTTATCAAATTTTGTTCCAAGATTGAAAATCTATTACAAAACAAAATATGTACCATTAGAAGTGATCATGGTGGATAATTTGAAAATCATGTATTTGAAGAATTTTGCACATCTCAAGTGTACACTCACAATTTTTCTGCTCCACGCACTCCACAAAAAAATGGTATAGTTGAAAGGAAAAATAGATCCCTACAAGAAATGGCTAGAACTATGATGCTCGAACATAACACACTCAAAACCTTTTGGGCTGAAGCTGTGAACACCGCATGTTATGTGTTAAATAGAGTAACTGTTCACTCTCATTTGAAGAAAACTCCATATGAAATAATACATTCTAAGAAACCTAGAGTTGACTATTTTCATACTTTTGGATCCACATGCTACATCTTAAATAGCAAAGATGATAGAGATAAGTTTGACTCTAAATCACATAAAGCATTCTTTTTGGGATATTCCACTTCTAGCAAAGCATTTAGAGTATATAACACTATCTCTAGAAAAGTTGAGGAATCTATTCATGTTTCGTTTCATGAGGAGTCCAAATCTGAAAATCTAGAAATAATTGATCTTACTAATCAATTCAAAAACTTAAACATACCGAATGATAGTGAGAAAGTTACTACAAACAATCACCAAGCTGAACCACAACCCACACCTAGGCTTATTAAGGATCATCCTCAAGAACTAATTATTGGAGATCCTAATGATAAAGTAAAAACTCGGTCTTCCTTTAAGGATGTTGCAAACATGGCTTTTGTTTCTATCATTGAACCTAAGAAGATATCTGAAGCTCTTAAAGATGATTATTGGATAATAGCAATGCAAGAAGAATTGAATCAATTCACTAAAAATGATGTATGGGATTTAGTTCCTAAACCACAAGTTAAAATCGTCATTGGAACTAAGTGGGTTTTTAGGAATAAACTAAATGAGGAAGGAGAAATAATAAGGAATAAAGCTCGGTTAGTAGCACAAGGATATAATCAACAAGAAGGAATATATTTTGATGAAACATATGCACCAGTAGCTAGACTTGAAGCTATTAGAATGTTGCTAGCTATTGCTGCACATAAAAACATCAAACTCTACCAAATGGATGTAAAAAGTGCATTTCTAAACGGCATCATTCAAGAAGAAGTATATGTTGCCCAACCACCCGGTTTTGAAATACCGGAAAAAGGTGACTATGTTTATAAACTTAAGAAAGCACTTTATGGTTTAAAACAAGCACCTAGGAATTGGTATGAAAGGCTCAAGACATAACTTTTTGATAATGGTTTTTCTATTGGAAATTCAGATTCTACTTTATTTTTCAAAACATATACATCTGATTTCCTAGTTGTGCAAATATATGTTGATGACATTATTTTTGGAGCTTCTAATGACTCGTTGTGCACACAATTCAGTAACATTATGCAAAACGAATTTGAAATGAGCCTCATGGGTGAACTAAATTTCTTTCTTTGTTTCCAAATTAAGCAAATGCCTGCCGGAATCTTTATAAGCCAAGAAAAGTATACTAAAGAACTCTTAAAACGTTTTGGGATGGATCAGTGCAAACATGCTACTACTCCTATGGCTACTTCTATTAAAATTGATAAGGATGAAAATGGGGAACCTATTGATGATTTCTTATATAGAGCCATGATTGGTAGTTTGCTTTACTTAACTGCTTCTAGACGGGACATTATATTTTCCGTTGGTCTTTGAGATGGATTTCAATCACAACCTATGCAGTCTCATTTTCTAGCAGTTAAACGAATTCTTCGTTACTTAGCCGACACTACCTGTTTTGGTTTATGGTATCCAGAAGGACAATCCTTGGATTTTAAAGCTTATACTGATGCGGATTATGCTGGTTGTCGACTTGATCGCAAGAGTACTAGTGGTGTTTGTTTCTTGTTAGGGAGAGCTTTAGTATCTTGGTTTAGCAAGAAACAAAACACGGTTGCCCTCTCTACAACTGAGGCTGAATATATGGCAGCCGGATCTTGTTGTGCTCAAGTGCTTTATATGCAACAAGTATTAAATGATTATGGTTTTACTCTTTCATCTACGCCTATCTTTTTTGACAACACAAGCGCTATAAACTTAGCACACAATCCTATTTTACACAGCCGAGCTAAACATATTGAAATCCGTCATCACTTTTTAAGGGATCATATCTCCAAAAATCATGTTTCACTTCATCATGTTGATACGGAAGATCAATTGGCTGATATTTTTACAAAACCGCTTCCACTAGACCAATTTAACAAAATTAGGAAGCAATTGCTTATCACTCTTTTGGAAGATGTTTTCTTTGATATTTTTGCTTCTTAACGATAACTTTTACTTGCATCATTTTGGCTTTTAATGGACATCTTTTTCATTGTATTTTGATGGGACATCTAATTAAGGGGGAGTTTTTATTCTTAAACGGATATCTTTTTGAAATGACAAAGCGGGAGAAATAAATATAAAACTTAGTAATTATGTAAAACTCAATCAATGAGTTTCATAAACCTCTTGGCTTTACATTGAAAGATGTTATATTCCCTAAAGAATTGGATTTCATGTTCCATAATTCATGGGGAATATTAAGCACACATTTTATAAACAAGAGAGAAAGCTACAAAAGGTAATCTTAAGGTATGAAACACATATGATTTATATTTCCTTCATTTATATTTTGGAAATGTTTGTCATCTTCAAAAAGGGGGAGATTGTTGGCTAAATGGACATCTGTAAATCCCTTTGTTTTGATAATGATAAACATTTCATTCTTATTGATCTAACGTGCTACTTGAGTGTGCAGGAACAAGGCGGATGACAAAGCAATTAGGGAAATCCATATGCTTACATGTTTATATTTTCATGAAATGTAATCGCTTTGTAAAAACTTGTACAAATATACAATGTACAAGTACTTAGATTTCATGTAAATCAAGCGTTAGATCTTCCCTAGCTAAATACCACATTTAGATAAGTCATCCCCTTCAAATAGGGTCACATAGGCACACTCATACACACACTTAGCGCTTTAAATTAAAAGATTGAAACAGGGTCAATCTCGGTCGACTAACTCCTCGACCGAAACACTCTCGGTCAACAATCTTCTCGACCGAGAAAGACCCATGTAACCGTTAGACACAACTGACAAGGTAGTTGGCAGTTGGAGATGAACGTTGCAAACACTTGATCCAGAGTGCGTGTCGGTCGACAAGTCCTCGACCGAGTAGGTGTGTCGGTCGACCATTCCTCGACCGAGGTGGACTCTTGCAGCAACTGCAGAATTAATTAAATAGCCGTTGCTAATGCGCCTAACTTGTACCTAACGGCTAGTTAAGCACTTAGAACCCTCTAGAAAGTGTCTAGAACGTCCTTAAGCACTTGTAGGACATTCCTATAAATAGGACATGCCTTAGGACACCTAGACTCACTTGTTACACTTGAGAAATCCTTGAGCATACTTTGAGCAAACTGTTTGTGAGCAATTTGAGCATAGTGACAATTGGCTACTTCTTCCCTTAGCTCACAATTCGTGTCCTATAGGCTAGCATCTCCTATCCACTGCAATTACAAATTCCATACACTTTGATTAGGAGATCTACACGCTTGATCTAGGCAAATCAAGCCTTGTGCTACAAAAGGATAAGTTGTAATTTCCTTTTCCTTTCTTGTTCTCTATTATTGTTTGTACTCTCCTTGCTACTCCTAGGATGGAGGCTGCGGATTGTAGAGGGTGGAGATCTTCTTGGTGAAGAAGGTGACCTTGAGCTACTTCAAGAAGGCTGGTGCAACGGGAGGTTACTTCTAGAGAGGAAGGCTACTTCAAGGGGGAGCTTGGAGTTACTTCAAAAAGGCTACCTCAAGTTGGTGCATCTACTTCAAGTGAAGGCTGTTCAAGGGGTTTAAAGAAAGTATTGTATTTTGTAGAAATCCTTGTGAAGGTAATAAAATAAATACTTTCAAAATCCTGGTTGGGTAAGCAACCAGGTAGTGGACTGAAAATCTTAGTATTTGCTAAGATTGGAACCACTCTAAACACTTGTCTCCTTCTTCCAATTTTAATTATGGTTGTTTGAGTTCAATAATTGTTAAAATCATTTTAAAACTCTATTCACCCCCCCTCTAGTGTTTTTCAGTGTTCACAAATGGTAGTGACACATGGATCTTTCAAGGAGATAGAAAGATTCTTCCAACATGTCTTGTGTCAGCTATGGTAGATGAGAAGTTGATGAGACAAGGATGCATTGCATTCTTAGCCCATGTGGTTGATACCACAATTGAGAGTCCTCAACCTTTTAAAGTTCCGGTAGTCAGGGAATTTGAAGATTTATTTCCTGAAGAACTTCTAGGTGTTCCTCCGCCCCGAGAGATTGATTTTGAAATAAATCTAATCCCAAGCACGCAACAAATAGCACAAACGCCGTATAGGATGGCGCCTGCTAAAATGGAAGAGCTCAGGAAACAACTGCAAGAGTTGCTTGAGAAGGTTTTTATCCGACTGAGTACTTCACCATTGGGTGCTTCGGTCCTTTTTGTTAAGAAAAAAGAAGGGCCTATGCGATTATACATCAACTATAGACAATTAAATAAAGTAACTATAAAGAACAAGTCCTCCACCAAGTATTGATGACTTGTTTGATCAGTTGTGTGGTGCGACTGTCTTTTCTAAGATAGATCTGAGGTCGGGATACCATCAATTACGTATCAAGGAGGGTAACATACCTAAGTCTGCCTTTAGAACAAGGTATGGTCACTATGAGTTCACAGTTATGTCGTTTGGACTAACTAATGCACCGGCTACATTTATGGAAATCATGAATAGAATCTTTTGACCTTTTATGGATCATTGTATATTCATCTTCATAGATGACATCTTGATCTACACTAGAGATGCTCAACAACATGAGCAACATCTTTGCCAAGATCTGAATTTGCTGAGGGAGCATAAATTATATGCTAAGTTTAGAAAATGTGAGTTCTGGTTGCCAGAGGTTTCCTTTCTTGAACAGGTAATATCAGCATCAGGTATTCGTGTTATCCTAAGAAAGTAGAATATGTCCTGCAATGGGAACAACCGAAGACACCGACAGAGATAAGAAGTTTCCTAGGACTGACAGGCTATTACCGGAGGTTCATTAAGAACTTCAGTTCAATAGCCTTACCCCTGACCAAGTTGACAAGGAAGGAGATTCCTTTTGTATCGAATGACAAGTGTCAACAACAATTCCAGTTGCGGAAGGAAAGGTTAACCATTGCACCTATTTTAGTGCTACCTGAGGAAGGAAAGGGGTACATAGTCTTCTGTGATGCATCTAATAATGGCTTAGGATGTGTGTTGATGCAGGATAAGCAAGTGATTTCTTTTGCTTCTAGACAACTTAAGAAACATGAGGAGAATTATCCGACACACGATCTAGAACTAGTTGTTGTGGTCCATGCCTTGAAGATCTGGAGACAATTATCTCTATGGAGAAACATTCCATATTTTCACAGACCATAAGAATCTAAAGTATATCTTTTCTCAGCATGAGCTAAACATGAGGCAACACCGCTGGATGGAGTTAATTAAGGACAATGATTATATAATTGATTATCATCTAGGGAAAGCCAATGTGGCTGCTGATGCACTAAGTAGGAAATCAGCAACACCATCCCTAGATAAAGCACAGTTGAATTCCTTGGTGTGCTCTAGGAGGGATATGTTTATCTCCTTGAGGCAAGACAATGTACAGCTTAAAGGGCCATTGTTAGCTGGGTTATTAGTTGAGATGCACATAAAACAAACTCTGAGACACCAGATCAAAGAAGCAAAACAGACTGATTCTATGATTTAACATATCAAGTCAGAATATTGCAGTGAGAAACAGGATGGTTTCGATGATTCTGATGACCAGGTAGTTTGTTACCATGGTAGGATGGTAGTACCTGACGTTGGTAACTTAAGAATGTTAGTTCTGGTTGAAGCTCATTCTTCGATGTATGCTATGCATCAAGGGAGCACCAAGATGTATCATAACCTAAAGGATATGTATTGGTGGCCTGGTTTGAAGGAGGATGTTGCAGAGTTTGTTATGCGGTGTCCGATGTGTCAGTAGGTTAAAGTTGAACATCAGAAGCCCGCAGGAACAATGCAACCCCTAAGATCATGTAACTATGGACTTTGTGGTTGGTTTGCCTAGAATAGCCAAAAGTCATGATTCCATTTGGGTGATAGTTGATAGGTTGACAAAGACAACGCATTTCTTACCTGTCAAGACAACCTATACAACTGAGAAGCTTGCACAAATCTACATAGATGAGATAGTGTGGCTGCATGGGGTTCCAATTACAATAGTTTCTGATAGAGGTCCTCAGTTTACGAGTCGTTTTTGGGAACGAATTCATAAAGCTTTGGGCACTCAGTCGAGGTTTAGTACATCCTTTCATCCTCAGACAGATGGACAGTCTGAGAGAACAATACAAACCTTGGAGGACTTGCTTAGGGCATGTGTCCTTCAATTTTTGTGGAGTTGTGATCTACATCTGAGCTTGATAGAGTTTGCTTATAATAAAAACTATCAGCACAATATTGACATGGCACCATATGAGGCTTTGTATGGTAGACATTGTAGATCTCCTCTATGTTGGTATGAATATGGTGAATATCAACTTTTGGGTCCTGAGCTGGTTCAACAAACAACTGAGAAGATAAAGATCATACAACAATAGTTGAAAACAGGCCAGGATAGACAAAAATCCTATGTTGACAAGCATCTCAGACCCTTAGAATTCCAAGTCGGGGACATGGTATACCTTAAGGTTTCACCTTGGAAAGGTATCCTGAGATTTGGAAAGAAAGGGAAGTTAGCTCCTAGATTTATGGGGCCTTATCTGATCATTGAAAGAATGGGAAAGGTAGCCTATAAGATGGAGTTACCACCTGAGTTGCATAGATTGCACCCAGTTTTTCATATGTCTATGTTGAGGAAGTGTCATCCTGACACTGAGTTATTTCTACAACCTGTGGAGGTAGAACTAAATGATGACATATCTTATGTTGAGGGACCAATGTTGATTTTTGACAGAAGAATCAAGAAGTTGAATAAGAAAGACATTAGTCATGTATAAGTCCTCTGGAATCACCGTGGAGTTGAAGAAGCTACGTGGGAATTAGAGGATGAGATGAGGAGGATATATCCTACTCTATTCTCATAATGTTTTGTTGACAATTTTAGGGACGAAATCATTGTAAGGGGTGGATAAACTTGTAACATCCCTGACCTGGGTTATGAATTAACCCTAGGTGTTTTTCTTAATAAAAGTGATTATATGTATGCTCTTATCTTTCAAAAAGTAATTAAGGATCATGAGGAACTTATATTACAATTTTAGTTCTTTTTGAATATTGCTGAAATCAATATTTTGCTTGTTTTGGACTAATGTGCAAATTACCGAAGTTGAGGGGTTTATTTGCAATTTGTGCATGATAATATGTTACTCATGTGATAATCATCATGAGAGTGAATATGATGCAAAGGTATGGCTTGTGATAGCCTGAATTCCAAGAAAGAGCTGATAAAGGAATGTTTGTGCATGAAAACATAGTTTTGGTGTAATGTGCAATTTACCCAAAACCTAGGGTGCAATATGTAAATTACCACTTCAAAAAGGTACCTAATGTTTCTTGGCATCATGTGGATCAATCAAAATGAGAGGGGCGCCTTATTTGAATTAAGTTGGAGGAGTGGGAATCTTGATATTAAAATAATCAAGATTTAAGCATAATGGAAACATTAATGCCAAAATAAATAAAATAATTGAAGGGCCTTCAACAAAAATTAAAATGGTGGAATTCAGATGTGTTTGGACGTCCTTGATCTTTTCAAGGACAGAAAATATCCTATGGAGGTGAAATTCCACTCACCTTATTATAAGGAAAAGAATTTCCACTCAAAAATATATATTAATATTATACTGGATTAAGGTGCTTAATTTCTTTTCCCTTAATCCATGGATAATGGAAGGGATCTCTATGGGATTGAGTTGCCTTTTTATGCAAGAAAACCAAGGAGGAGATGGTGGCAATATTTTTGGAATTAATTGGTTTTTATAAAACATTTTCTCTTTCATCAATTTTCTTATAAAAGAGCCTTTTCCAACGCACCTAAGGATCTTTTTAGATTCCTTTCTTCTCCTTGCTTGAAAAACTGACCAAGAGAGATAAGAACAGAAGGAAGGACGCCCCCAACCTGTTCGTAAGTCTTTGACCATCGTTCTTATTGATTTCATGGTGAAAATCATAAAATAATGTACGATTCCTTCATTTCTTCACTCCAACTTCAACCCTAGTCGATCCTTTCACTCCAAAAGCTACGACCTTGGGAGGTTGCTAGAGCTTCAATCACCATTGGAGCCATGAAGCTTGGAGATTGGGATCAGATTTGAAGGTGGGTTATATAACTTGAACCCTTAATCTTTGTCATTGAATTCGATTTCTCCATATAAATGATTTAATTGTTATTATTGCAATAGCCTTGCTTGATTAATGGAGTTTCCATGGAAAATGGAAGTAGTTTCGTGAGTCTAAAGGTTGAAGATGATAACCTATTCATAAGAACACACCCTAAGCAAATATAAAGAGCAAATGGTTTCACCACTCCGTTTGAGACCAAACGGTTTGCAAACTGTTTGATGTCTTGGACTCCAAACCGCATGAAGGGGTTGACCATTTGGTATAGTTGACCGTTTGAGGTCTAAACTTAATTACAAGTTAGATGATGATCCAATGGACCCAATTGATTGATTCAAGGCGTGCACAATCCTTCAAGTGGGAACCCTAATCAAGTTGATTGAAGAATTCTTGATTGGTCCTAACGATTTCAAGACAACTTGGGTCAAATGGTCTTGAGACCGTTTGAGCCCAAACGGTCTTGAAATCATTTGGGACCAAATGGTTTCAAAACTGTTTGGTAAGTTAGTGGTTTATCCTTGACACATGGATGATGATCTAATGGTTTAGATTGATGAATCCTTCAATTGAATAATCAATAGTCAATTCAATGGTGCAAATGGAAATCGATTTGATTGATAAATGACCTAGTGAGCCCTTGCGGTTTTGGGATTGATTTGGCCCAAACAGTCTTGTGACCATTTGAGAGCAAATGGTCTTCAAACCGTTTGGGTCCAAACGGTTTCGAAATCGTTTGGGGTCAAACGGTTTCAAAACCGTTTGGTGATGAAACTTCAAAACCTCATGGAGGTTGATGGTGATTCAATTACTTGGATATTGAAGGTAATGATAGTTCCAACAATCCAAAGATGGTTAGTAATGATAATCAATAAAGGTACAAAGGTTAAAACCCTAATAGTACCTAGGTGATTAGTGTCAATTAAGGAAGGAACCCTAATTGCTTATAAGAGCAATGACTTGGTACATTATGTCATTCATAGCTGTATGAACTTGGCTAAGGGTTGATATGACCTAACCAAGTTGAGAGGAATGATAGCATGGAGTTGATACATGAGTATGATTCATGTGGTGATTAAGGGTATGATCCTTTAGTAAAGAGATAATAAAACCCTAATCATGAACCTAAACCCTAATTGACAAGGTTGTTGAACCTTAACCCTAATCCAGGGCAATTATAATTGAAACCCTAATCCAATGTATGAATGTAACCCTAAGTCAGGATGATAACGTGTGTAGACCTAATTAAGAGTAATGTGATGAACATTATACCCTAATTGGGATGAATAGTAAACCCTATTTATGGGTAATGGAACATGAAACCCTAATTGGGATGAATAGTGAACCCTAGTTATGGGTAATGGAACATGAAACCCTAATTGGGATGAATAGTGAACCCTAATTATGGGTAATGGAACATGAAACCCTAATTGGGATGAATAGTAAACCCTAATTGTGGATTATTGAATATAAATCCTTTTCTAGGGTGAAATTTATGTGAAACCCTGACTAAGGATGGTTTCATGAGAAACCTTGATGTTTGATGTTCTGTGAAGCTCAAATCTAGGGTAATGCTATGTAATGCTTAACAAACCCTAATCTTGGGCAATATGATGATAAACCATATCTATGATGTAGTAATGAGATGATTATCCTCATATGACATGAAATGGGAAACCCTAACCCTAGTAAGGGAATAGTCGTGTTACCCATGAATAGTGAATTCATATTTATTGGACATGGTTCTGTTATGCAATTGATATCACTGTTATCATTTGTGCTAACCATGCAGGTATGTTGAAATGATGATCTTGTCCAAGTATGAGCTATGATGTTTAATTCACTATTGTGATTGTACCTTGAGTGTCATAATATACCTTGTTGCATGGTAAGAGGTAACAAGAGACTTAATGGGCCTCAAGTGCCATGTGTGATGCTTGTAATAGCAAGTATCATGTTTTCCTTGGTCAGTTGACCTAAAGGTGATGGTTATCTGGAAAAGTGGTAACAATTCTTAATGATGAATCAAGGGTTTAATTACCCAGGGCGATATGATTATGGTGATGAAACTGTGATGGGATGAGAATTCCTAATTTTGAAATAAGGGACTGAGTTCCCAATATCATTTAAAGATAGTTGAGTATTTGATGAAAATAGTACATGTTTCCTTATAGGATTGTCATAATAAGACTTGTTTGAGAACTAGCATGATGCTAAAAGAATATGAAAATGTAATTAATTAATCAAGTGAAATCTATTCATGTAGTGCTCTGACCATAGATCCATCATCGTCAGAAGTTGGTGATGGTGAAACAGGTTTTCCTATAGCATTCTTGGAATTCACATATTCTGAATATGTGGGGGTAAATGGGAAAAAATATCCTTACATCCTTTTGAAGAGATTGAGGGAGGGTAAATATTAAACCTATCAATGCTTCATGTGTGGGGATAGATGTATCATAAATCTCCCGATGGTTGGGATGGATGTATCATTAATTTCCCAATGTTATTTTATGTCAGGTCGATGGAGATAATCATTAATGCTCTCGATTGCCGATGAGAGTACAGTTGACACTGTAACTCTATAGCAAAGTTCCAGTATACCCTGGAAAGCTATTTGAGTAGTCGACATAGTCCTGCTTGTGGTCCTATACTGACTGGGATGTGGGAGGTCATGGGAATCTGGCTCTTCCATTGACCTATTTATGGTACCGATTTTGATTCTAGAAATGGTTGGTTGGAGTATGAGCGGTATACCTCATCTCCTCAGAGTTTAAATCTATTTGTAAAATATAATCAGTCGTGTAGCGTATTTGCATAGTATAGAAATACGAGAATGACTGGTTGATGTTATACTACTTAGCATGTCCTTGATACATAAATGAACTTATGTTCTTTTAATTCATAATGAGTAATAGACATGCTGCTTTATCAAGTTTTAAATGAAATACTTGCATAAGAATGTGGCTCTAATGTGTATAGATGTTTTTTCATCTACTACTAATTTATATTATCCCACTGCTCAGTTTATTTCTATTAAACTGCAACAGTAATGTTTTGGCGGAGAGTTATATCTCCCGTTGGGGCAATTTTTATAATTGTCTCACCCCCGTGGGATCCAATGTTTTTAGGTAGACGCAGACATCAAGGCAGAAACTCTTCTGCAGGGGAAGAACAGCAATAACAACCACAAGGACAGCAGTGATCCATTAGGTGGAGACATTGGCTGTCTAGTTTTGTATAGTTAGTCCTATGAGTCATCTCTGTACTCTCGGGTCCTAGGAGTTAGTGCTTTGACAATTCAATCTGAGATTTTGGCTTGATTCCTTGAGATTTTTATACTGCTGATGTATAGTTTAACATGGCAGTTAATGTTGTAACTCTCAAGAGGAAATAGTACGAGAGATGTACTAGTGAACCATTATGTACTTGAAATACTTTGGTTCTAAATGAAAGAGTTTTCCTGTGAATGGATCTCTTGATAAATGGTTTTAATTTTTAGTGATTTTCAGTAATTCCACTGCTAAAAATACTCTTGCGCATTAGTTGATCTTGTTTTATGAGTTGTATGCCACAGTTAGTGTCAACTGTTTTCTATTAATAAAACGCTATAACATATTCCAATGACGTATTGCACATATTTTGTATTCAGGAAGCAATATGATATCATTAGGCAAAAACATCCTCAGAAGTCCTTACACGAGGTTCAGAGAATACATAGTAACTCATTTCATGGATGGTTTAAGGAACATGTAAGTTTAGTTGTGCTAATTAAATTTGTTATGCTTTATGAATAAAGTCTAACAAACTTTTCTTTTGTTAGATTAAGACACTACTAAGAACAGAGATGGTAGATGATAAAATCAAGTTTCTTTATTAAGGTTCACATCAACTGGCCATTAATTACAAGGGCTATGTTTTCAGGGGTCATAAATTTCATACCAAGGCAAAAGATGCAAATCGAACAACACAAAATAGTGGAGTCTTTCTGGTAGCTAAGACTGATTGTTATTCTAAAACCACTGACCGCAATCAAATTACTAGAGATGTTACCTATTATGGTGTTTTGAAGGATGTTATTATGCTCAATTATTATGAACAATTTAAGGTGACTTTATTTAAGTGTGATTGGGTGGACATCTACTCAAAGAGGGGAATCAAGCATGATGAACATGGGTTGACTCTTGTTAATTTGAGATGACTTCAAACTACAGGAGAACCGTATTTTATGTAGAAGATGTCACTAGAAAAGGGTGGCATTTTATGTAGTGACATCTCAAGTTGGACAAGTATTTTATGTAGAAGATGTCACTAGAAAAGGGTGGCATTTTGTTATAAAGATTGCCCCACAGGATATGTTCAACATGGAAGAACAATCTTGTATTGAGAATGTCGAAGCTTATGTGAAAGGTGAAACTAGAGATGGGCCATCAATGACATCAGTGGATGAAGATACTGATTGTGACATAGTTAGATTGGATATGGAAGGAATTACTGTTGATAGTTCAACAATTGAAAAAGTCCAATCCCAAATTCAGCAGGATGATGAAAGTGTATCTCAAAGTGATTATGATGACAATTTTGAATGAGAAGATTACAAAATAGCAACCAAAGTTTCTTTTAGTTTGTCATTAATATTTGAATTAAATAAGCCTTTTTTGGCTCGATGTATCTCTTTAATTTTCAGTCTCACATTGTGCTCTAGCCAGGTGTATGCATTTTGCATGTCTAACATTCTTCTTAATAAAATTTATCCTTATCTCTATTGTTGTTTATAATTATATTTGACTAAATATTTGTGTTTCATTTTTAAATATTAATTATAAAATTGTTATTATGTTGTTTAATATTTTTTTAAATGTCTTCATTTTTATGTGACTTGATATACTTAGGATGAGAGAACAGTACAGTGACAACTGCCATAACAAGACAACCACAAGGGATGATAAGAACAACAATAATGACTCTTGTACGACGACTCATTTACCTAGCATTACTTGACATGGTTGTTGGCAATCTTTGAACCTGTCATCCTCAAATTGCTCCAAAAAAATTTTAGCTTCCATTCCAGCTGAAATTCATAATGATAGAGCAAAAAAATTCAATCAAACTGCTGCAAGCTCTGCAAAAAATACCCAATCAGCCACGTCTCCCCAAGACTCTACGAATATGGTTAGTGGTTTAAAATCCTATCAAACATGCTTAAGATATTTGATACTTTTCATGTACCTAATGCCTGAAATCAATCTTAAACAAACATATAAGATGCAAATGAATGGAATGATTAAGTCATTATCAAAATATGGACAATGTTCAACACTTAGGTCAGCAAATAGGTTACCCTACCAACTACTAGGGTTAGGTCCACCATAGCAACCACAACACCCTTAAACATAGAGACCAACACACATAATCAAACACGGAGTCCGCAACTAGCTCATGGCATTTTGATCAACACACAAATAATCAACCATAGCGACTACAAGAAACAACTACTTCAAATAACACATAACAATTATGAAACTAGAGAAGCACAAAGACCATGCAAGGTAAGAAAACACAACTATTGCTAGGGAAAACATAGCAACAAAATAGATGATCCAACCTCAAGAATCCAAAGAGTCGCCAAGGTGAAAAACCTCATGAACGAGATGAAAATGAAACCCTAAGATGATCACAAGGTCCACATAGAAACCATCATATGAGAGAGAAAACCAAACATTGAGTTCATATAAAAAAAATCAAAACCTCCATTTCCAAGAGATTAAATAGAACCATGATCATGAGGATAAAACCAATGTTCATGATGTGCAAGTAGGAAACATCACTCGCACCATCAACAAGATCTCTCATACAAGAATTAGGGTTTAAGAAAAATATTTATCTATACAAGAACGTAGCATATCAAGATATCATCATATGCAACTTAGAAGAATGTTTTTAGTGTAGATCATAAACATGCAAGATGAGTGTCACAATAATTGAGGGGAAAATTACATAACTCACCTTGGAATTATAATGAAACAAATTCCAAGAAAAGAAGATCCAAGGAATAGGGAGAAACCTAGATTGATCACCACCATGGCTAAACTAGTCACCACCTCAAAAGAGAAATAAACCCTAGGTTAAAGAAATCTCAATGGAAGAGAGCACAAAAACCTAGGCCGAAAAGAACAAGAAAGAGAGAGAGGATCTTCATATCAACTTAGGTACTACCATGGAAAAACCATGGATTCAACCACACAGAGATAAGTTCCTCAATAAGCACTTCCATGGGAGAACCATGGATTTGGCCAAGAGAAGAAAGAGAGGTAGGGTTTCAACAAAATGAAACCAAGAAGGATAGATCACTTATCAAGGAGAAAATATCACCAAAGGAAGGTTGCTCCAACCCTAGATCACCACATGAAAGGGTTTAGCCACCTTGATCTAGGGTTAGGCTCTTCTCCACCACCAATATAACATGGGACAAGTTCCTAGTGTGAGAGAGAAAGAGGGTGTAAAAGGATCACTTTCATGTAAAGAGAGGGATATATATACCCAAGGGTAGGAGAGAGGTAAGGATGGTTGTGTGTCAAGTTACTAGTGTCAATTTTCCATCATAAAATATCCATGAAACAACTAAGAATGAACAGGCAACAAGGGTCATTAAAATCAAGGTAGCCTAGCTACCAATTTGGTCCATAAAACACTTCAATTGCACCAAAACATGGTGACCTAACAAGGGTAGCGACCAAGGCACAAAACCCTAGAGTCCTTGGTGACCAAGGAGAGGGAAAAGGTCTTCGACCACAACAAATCAAGACACACATAAGAAAAACTCATGAACCACATCAAACAAGATAAAAGGAAGCACATCAGTCGCCACACATATAGGGTCAACATCCAACTCAAACATCCATGCAAAACCCTAACTTCAACACATGATGCCACCTCATCAACCAAGATACAACAAGGCGCCTCTGTGCACCACTATCTCCATCATGATTCTAAAACATAAGAGTCACATCAAACATGTGACAAATTGCAAGATGAACCCTACACTTGGGTAACTTGGAACTTGGCCCAAAACAAGCACGCATATAGCATAACTAGCTGACACATAAGTATGTCACATGCTATTAAGGCAAACCACATGATTAGAATAATATTTTAAGCATCTATTTATGATATGCAAGCTAGATCAAGAAAATATCTAGGTTAGGAGCCTTACATATAGGGTCATCAAGAAGTGACAAGGACACCCAATCTTCACTACTTGTGTAAGACAAAGAACTTCAAAGTTCCACCAGTGTTATGTCATTGACTCCAATACCAGAAAAGGTGGTTTGACTTCAGAGTGGATCAATCACAGTGCACAAGGAGGCACCCACAGTTCACAAGGAGTAGCTACATGCCATTCCATCTATAGTTGACGTGCCATTTCTGTCCTATAAGGTGGTGTTGAAGCAACCTTAGGGAGAAGATCCCTAATGTGTCATAAATTCCTTCACACAAGTGTGTATATAAGCCACATGCTCCATTTTTTGATAGTCTGAAGCTAAGTAAAGAGGAAAGGAAATTTAAGAAGTTCTTTGACATCTCCTTAAAGCTCCACATAAAACATCCCACTTGTGGAGGTGATTGAAATGGAGGGCATCATCAATAGGAAGAAAAGGATAAAGGATATAGATATCTTGCATGTTGATGAAGTTGTGAGTGATATGATACAAGGAAGGCTTCCATATAAAAGAAAGGACCCAAGATGCTTCTACATTCCTTGTTTCATAGGTAGCAAGCATTCCAAACATGCACAATGTGACTTTGAGGCAAGCATAAATATCACGCCTCATGCAACCTTTCAAAAGTTGGGTTTAAAGAAACCAACAAAGACATCTGTGACAATCGAGTTGGTAGATGAATCGATTGGGAGGCCATATGGAATATGAGAATATGTCTTAGTCAAAGTTGATAAGTTTATCTATCCTATATATTTTGTTGTCATGGATATGCAGGAGATATGGGGATCAACGATGTTGTTAGGAAAGACGTTTCAATCTACAACCAATGTGATTATTGATATGGGTAGATGCTACTTGTCACTCAGGATAGAATTCCAAATGAATCTTCACAACCATTATGTGACAACGAAGGCTAAACAAAACTTATGTCATTGAGATTAGGACATTAAACAAGGGTGCTTATGGGTGGCAACCAAATTTCATTTTTGTTATTTACTGTTTGTTTGGGACTTTTCATATATATCATTTATATTAGATTTTAGTTGATGTAAAATGTACGTTGATGCATTTGTTTGGTGAGTAGGTAGAGTCAAAGTTGATACCACTGACACTCTAGTCGGTGGTACTAACTCCTTATCAAGTAAAAGTCTATAAAAAGTCAATACTACTGACACCAAAGTCAGTACTACTGACTTTACTTAGAAAAAACACATGATTCTAGGAAAGAAAGTGATACCACCAACACCCATGTCGGTACCACTGAGTTTTTTCAGCAAAATTCATAGAGCTACATGAAAAGGTTTTCGATACCACTGACACACATGCTTATCAAACCAACACATATAGAAAGAATAGAGAATGTCATATCTTGGTACCACTAAGATGGGAAATACGGAATTAGGTAGGTATTGGAAACAAAAATTTTACTAACATATTTCCCATTAACCAACAGTCTGCATCAATAACTATGAAATGGGAAGGATGGTTTCATGAAGATATACCTAGTCCTGGAGCAAGTACAATGACAATCCTTGTCAATGTAGATGCGCACTTTGTCTTGGATGGTGTATGTGCAGCTTCTAGTCACACTCAAACTCGTCTGACTACTCCTCCACAAACATCATACTCGCCACAGACTGAGAGTTGACATTGCCCTCCTAGAAGCAAACAATAGACTCCTGCCTCTAGAGTAGTCCACAATGACAAACTAGAAATCCTTCATCCTACAGGAACAGACAGGAAGGAATTGTCCCTCCCATTGGTGTACTAGTCCCCAACATGCTCTCTCACAACAATGATCCTCAGTTGTTGCTCTCCCATGTCTATCCCTCCCTAGTCAGGTTGGACTTTCCTGGGCTCTCGAGGTTACTACAACCAGAGAGGGAAACACTTGTTAGAGCAACTGATTCACAATTGTTTATGTAGTAGATGTGCCTTGGGAAGACGCAAGTACCCCTTTATATATAGGAGGTTTAGAGTCAGGGTTCCCAGTCCCCGAACAATGCCGGACTAAAGAAGGAGTGGAATGGACAAGAAGTTCATGATTTTTCACAACTTTTATAGAAGTTTCACAACCTGCGTGCGATAAAATGGACATCTCACGCACGAGATGGTCATTTCGATAAGAAAAATGGTCGTTTCGCACCTTCCAGTTATGCACATATGTTGGCAATTCAATTCCAATTAGTACTCAACCTGATGTACCCCCAATATGGGCCATTGGTGCCACTGAGATGGGCGTCTAGAACCAAACCAAATGGTCATTTGGTTCAATTGAGATGGGAATATCTCAACAAGCTAGATGACTATTTCAAACAAATGAGATGGGCATCTTACAACCCAAGTCAGGTAGAATTCCAACCAATGTCCAATATAATCAGCATGACACTCCCAAAAATAGTTTCAACACTTGAACCGATTGTTTGGTAGTTTGTTCAGCTGATCCGTTGTGTAAATTGAAATACCTAAACACTTTAGTAATCAATTCAATTATCATTCAAGATCAAACTCCTTTTCTAGATGAGTTCCTATGTGTGTGACCCTATAGGTCCCATATCACATTGGTAGTGAATGTCCAAAACTAGCTAATGACATCACAAGCAAAGAGTGGTGCCTAGTCGCACGTCATTTCTATCGAAGTGAAATGGAAAGTTGGGGAGCAACTTAAACCTACAATTTGTGTATGGTGTTACAATGTTTGTATAGTTCCTTTGTCACTGATATCCAGATCGAACTAGAGGCATGGAGTAGTCATCCTCAGTATTTTTCATTCTTGTTTCTGGAACCAGAGAAAACTGCATGAGATATATATGAGCTCAACATATTGACTTACATGTGTATGGCCATACTTTTATCGATATCAATATCCAAGAGGCCTAGGATATCATACTCCATATAGGAGGGACAAATCATATATCTATCACTCACATTCAATCCACATGTGTCAAAGTCACCCAATCACCACTGTTATAACAACCCATGTTTCAGGTTGCGTTTGATGATGTCAAATTGTACCCAATGACATTGATTAGTGTAGTGATTTTAGGTCTAAGAACCCCAACCACCACCATCACTGTGAGAAGTGACTATGACTTCCATGATGATGGCTTCCATGTGTCAGTCTCATAGTGAGTCTGTCTGATACACTATTCCCTAACATGTATCTGTGTGCTTGTTTTGATATTTCCATATCATGACTAATGAGATTTAGTCATCAACCAACTCACACTCCGACCTTATGTGTTACTGTTGTCTATCTACCTTCCACAATGACAACTGATTAGGGACATCATGAGAATGTATATAGTCTTAACATTTGTATGATCTCATTCTTTCAAGTCATGTATTTCAAGACAAATGTCATTGGGTAATATCATTCTCTAGACATTTATTATGTAATTCATTATCTCATGACTAAATATACAAAATAAATTGGAATCTTGCCTTTATTTTTCATCAAATCAGGTATCTAATGACATATCCCAATTATCATATGATTGGCTCTCTAGGCATACATACCAACAAACTCCCACATGCACTTAGAGACAATCACCCACGGATCTCATCTTAGGATGAGATATGTGGGTGATTGTCTCTAAGTGCAGGTGGGAGTTTGTTGGTATGTATGCCTAGAGAGCAAATCATATGATGAATGGTATATGGCATTAGATACCTGATTTGATAAATAATAAAAACAAGATTCTAATTTATATTGTATATTTAGTTATAAGATAACAAATTACATAATAAATGTGGGAATGATATTACCCAATGAAATTTGTCTTGAAGTACATGACTTGAAACAATGATATCATATGGATGTTAAGAGTACATAAATTCTTATGATGTCCCTAATTGTTTTTGGTTGTGGAAGGTAGATAGACAACAATAACATATAAGGTCAGAGTGTGAGTTGGTTGATGACTAAATATCATTAGTCATGATATGGAAATATCAAAACAAGAACACATATACATGTTAGGGAATAGTGTATCGGGCAGACTCACTGTGAGACTGACACATGGAAGACATCATCATGGAAGTCATAGTCAGTTCTCACAGTGATGGTGGTGGTTGTGGTTCTTAGACCTAAAATCACTTTACTAATCACATGTCATTGGGTACAATTTGACATCATCAAACGCAATCCTGAAACATTGGTTGCTATAATAGTGATGATTGGGTGACTTTGACACATGGGGATTGAGTGTGAGTGATAGATACGAGATTTGTCCCTCCTATATGGAGTATGATATCCTAGGCCACTTGGATATTGAGATCGATAAAAGTATGGCCATACGCATGTAAGTCAATATGTTGAGCTCACATTTATCTCATGCAGTGTGCTCTAGTTCAAAAAACAAGATTGAATACTAATGAGGATGACAGCTCCATGCCTCTAGTTCAATCTGGATATCAGTGACAAAGGAACTATACAAACATTGTAACACCATACACAAATTGTAGGTTGAATTTCCTCCCCAACTTTTCATTTCACTTTGGTAGCAATGGCGTGCGACTAGGCACCACTCTTTGCTTATAATGTCATAAGCTAGTTATGGACATTCACTGCCAACGTTATATGGGACCTAAAGGGTCACACACATAGGAACTCATCTAGAAAAGGAGTTTGATCTTGAATTATAATTGAATTGATTGCTAAAGTTTTTAGGAATTTGAATTTACACAATGGATCATCTGTCTAGACTGCCAAACAATTGATTCAAGTGTTGAAACTATTTTCAGGAGTGTCATGTTGATTATATTGTACATTGGTTGGAATTCTACCTCACGTAGGCTGTAAGATGCCCGTCTCACTTGTGTGAAATAATCATCTATCTTGTTATGAGATTCCCATCTCAATTGCACCAAACGATCGTATGGTTTGGTTCCAGACACCCATCTCAGTTGCACCAAAGGCCCATTTTGAGGGTATGTCAAGTTGAGTATAAATTGGAATTGAATTGCCAACATATGTGCATATGTGGAAGGTGCAAAACGGCCATTTTTCTTATTGAAACGACCATCTCGTCTGTGATACGACCATTTCATAGAACACAGGTTGTGAAACTTCTAGAAAAGTTATGAAAATTCAAGATCTTCTTTCCATTCCACTCCCTCTTTAGTCCTGAATTGTCTGGGGATTGGGAACCTTGACTCTAAACCTCCTATATATAGAGGGGTACTGGGGTCTTCCCAAGGCACAACTACTACATAAACTATTGTGAATCAGTTTCTCTAACAAGTGTTATCCTCTCTGGTTGTGGTAACCTCGAGAGACCAGAAAGTCCTACCCGACTAGGGAGGGATAGACATGCGAGAGCAACAACTGAGGATCATTGTTGTGAGAGAGCATGTTGGTGACTAGTACACCAACGGGAGGGACAATTCCTCCCTATCTATTCCTGTAGGATGATAGGATTTCTAGTTGGTCATTGTGGACTAATCTAGAGGTAGGAGTCTGTTGGTTGCTTCTAGGAGGGCAATGCCAATTCACAGTTTGTGGCGAGATCTGAGGAGACATTGCAATAGTTGTTCGAGTGTGATGTCTTTGGAGGAGCATTCAGTCGAGTTTGAGTGTGACTTGAAGTTGCACAAACACCATCCAAGACAAAGTGCGCATCTACACTGATAAGGATTGTCATTGGACTTGCTCTAGGACTAGGTATATCTTCATGAAACCATCCTTCCCATTTCATAGTTATTGATGCAGACTGCTGGTTAATGGGAAATATGTCAGTAAAATTTTTGTTTCCACTACCTACCTAATGTTGTATTTCCCTACGTCTCAGTGGTTCCAAGATACGGCATTCTCTATCCTTCAACAAGTGTTGGTGCCATCAACATGTTTGTCAGTGGTATCAATAACCTTTTCATGTAGCTCTGTGAATTTTGCTAAGAAAACTCAGTGGTACCGACATGGGTGTTGCTGGTGTCACTTTATTTCCTGGAATCCTATTATTTTTCTAAGAAAAGTCAGTAGTACTAACTTTGATGTCAGTAGTATTGACTTTTGATAGACTTTTACCTGATAAGGATTCGGTACCACTGACTAGAGTGTCGGTGGTATTGACTTTGACTTTACCTGCACACCAAACAAATGCATCAAGGTACCATTTACATCAACTATAATCTAATAAGAAAAAATATGACATATATGAAAAGACCTAAACAAATAGTAAATAAAAAAAATGAAATTGGGTTGCCTCCCATAAGCACCCCTGTTTAATGTCCTAAGCTCATTGAGATAAGTTTTCTTTAGCCTAGGTTGTCACATAATGGTTCTGAAGATTCATTTGGAATTCAACCCCGAGTGTCACATAGCATCTACCCACACCAAGAATCACATCGGTTGTAGATTCAAATGTTTTTCCTAACAACATCGTTGATCCCTGTATCTCCTACATATCCATGGCAACAAAATATATAGGAAAGATAAACTTAGCAATTTTTACTAAGACATCTTCTCATATCCCATATGGCCTCCCAATCGATCCATCTACCAACTTGATTGTCATAGATGTCTTTGTTAGTTTCTTTAAACCCAACTTTTTAAAGGTAGCATGAGGCATGATATTTATGCTTGCCTCAAAGTCACATTGTGCTTGTTTGGAATGCTTGCTGGCTATGATACAAGGAATGTAGAAGCATCTCAGGTCCTTTTTTCTAAATGGAATCCTTCCTTGTATCATATTACTCACCACTTCATCAACATGCAAGATATATGTATCTTCTATCCTTTTCTTCTTGTTGATGATTCCATCCTTTTCAATCACCTCCACAAGTGGGATGTTTTATGTGGAACTTTTAGGAGATGTCTAAGAACTTCTAAAAATTTCCTTTCCTCTATACTTAGCTTCAGACTATCAAAAAATGGAGCATGTGGCTTATATACACCCTTGTGTGAAGGAATTTATCAGACATTAGGGATCTCCCCCTAAGGTTGCTTCAACACCATCTTATATGACAGAAATGGCACGTCAACTATAGATGGAATGGCATGTAGCTACTCCTTGTGAACTTTGGGTGTCTCCTTGTTAACTGTGATTGATCCACTCTGAAGTCAAACCACCTTTTCTAGAATTGGAGTCAATGACATAACACTGGTGGAACTTTGAAGTTTTTTGTCTTACACAAGCAGTGAAGATTGGGTATCCTTGTCACTTCTTGATGACCCTATATGTAAGGCCCCTAACCTTGCTATTTGCTTGATCTTGCTTGCATATCATTATTAGATACTTAAAATCTTATTCTAATCATGTGGTGTGCCTTAATAGCATGTGTCATAGTTATGTTTGAGCTAGTTATGCTATATGAGGGCTTATTTTGTACCAAGTTCCAATTTACCCAAGTGTAGGGTTCATCTTGAAATTTGTCACATGTTTGATGTTCCTCTTATGTTTTAGAATCATGATGGAGATAGTGGTGCATAGGGGAGCCTTCTTGTATCTTGGTTGATGAGGTGGAATCATGTGTTGAAGTTAGGGTTTTGCATGGATGCTTGAGTTGGATGTTGACCCTTTATGTGTGGGGACGAATGTGCTTCCTTTGGTCTTGTTTGATGTGGTCGATAAGTTTTTCCTATGTGTGTCTTGAATTATTGTGGTCAAAGACCTTTTTCCTCTCCTTGGTCACCAAGTACTCTAGGGTTTGGTGTCTTGGTCGCTACCTTTGTTAGGTCACCATGTTTTGGTTCAACTGAAGTGTTTCGTGGACCAAAGTGGTAGTTAGCCTACATTGATTTTAATGACCCCTGTTGCATGTTCATTCTTAGTTGTTTCATGGATGTTTATGATGGAGAATTGGCACTTGTAACTTGGAACATAACCCTCCTTACCTCTCTCTTACCCTTGGGTATATATATCCCTCTCTTTACATGAAAGTGATCCTTTTACACCCTCTTTCTATCTCATACTTGGAACTCATCCCATGTTATATTGGCGGTGGAGAAGAGCCTAAGCCTGGATCAAGGTGGCTAAACCCTTTCATGTGGTGATCTAGGGTTGGAGCAACCTTCCTTTGGTGATCCTTTGGTGATATTTGCTCCTTGATAAGTGATCTATCCTTCTTGATTTCGTTTTCTTGAAACCCTACCTCTCTTTCTTCTCTTGGCTAAATCCATGGTTCTCCCATGGTAGTGCTTCTTGAGGAACTTATCTCTATGTGGTTGAATCCATGGTTTTCCATGGTAGTACCTAAGTTGAGATGAAGATCCTCTCTCTCTTTCTTGTTCTTTTCGACCTAGGTTTTTGTGCTCTCTTCCATTGAGATTTCTTTAACCTAGGGTTTGTTTCTCTTTTGAGGTGGTGACTAGTTTATCCGTGGTGGTGATCAAGCTAGGTTTCTCCCTATTCCTTGGATCTTCTTTGCTTGGAATTTGTTTCATTATAATTCCAAGGCGAGTTATGTAACTTTCCCCTCAATTATTATGACACTCATCTTGCATGTTTATGATATACACTAAAACATTCTTCTAAGTTGCATATGGTGATATGCTACATTCTTGTATAGATAGATCTTTTTCTTAAACCCTAATTCTTGTATGCGAGATCTTGTTGATGGTGTGAGTGATGTTTCCTACTTGCACATCATGAACGTTGGTTTTATCCTCATGATCATGGTTCTGTTTTATCAATTGGACATGGAGGTTTTGAGTTTTGTTTATATGAACTCAATGTTTGGTTTTCTCTCTCATATGATGGTTTCTATGTGGACCTTGTGACGATCAACTTAGGGTTTTTGTTTTCATCGTGATCATGAGGTTTTTCACCTTGGTGACTCTTTGTATTCTTGAGGTTGGATCATTTGATTTGTTGCTATGTTTTCCCTAGCGGTCGTTGTGTTTTCTTACCTTGAATGGTCATTGTGATTCTCTAGTTTAATGATTGGTATGTGTTATTTGAAGTAGTTGTTTCTTGCAGTCGTTGTGGTTGATTACTTGTGTGTTGATCAAAATTCCTTGAGCTTGTTGCGGTCTCTATGTCTGATTATGTGTGTTGGTCTCTATGTTTAAGGGTGTTGTGGTTGCTACGGTTGACCTAACCTTAGCGGTTGCTAGGGAAACCTATTTGCTGACCTAAGTGTTGAACATTGTCCATATTTTGATAATGACTTAATCATTCCATTCACCTTTTTGGAAAACACTCCAAACCACCTTAGAATATTTTTGTAATTGTTTGCATTGATGATATGATGTGTAACTAAGACGAGAAAAAACCAGGGACACTTAATTCCAATGTTTAATCACCTAAATTTTGTTTTGTAAAATTCATCACAGGCACTTCATCGGTCGAGTTGCTAACTTGATCGAGCCTTAATGGATTTTGAGAATGAATGTTGATTGGTCAAGTTTCATATTCACAAAAGTCAATGGATCCCACTGTAGATCAAACTCAATTTAAGTGATCAGTCGAGTTTCCACTAGGACAAACTCCACAAATGGTTTAAATTGGCTTTGTCACATAGTGTGATCGGCCAAGTTATCTTTATTAAAATCGGCCAAATGTACTATAGGAAAATGCTTAAAAAGTGATTCTAACAGTTGGATGACTGCAAAATGTGAAATTATATCCCTTACATCCCTTAAAATGGATAGTAAAGGTGTATAAGTTATCTCACACTCTAGTGGACACCCCCAACTATAAATAGGACCTCTTCGGGTTCACTACAAGGTTGCTCATTCAAGATATTCAAGTTCCTTGCTATAGTTGAGTTCTATTAGGCCACTTGAGCCCCTTTCTCTCTCTTGATTACAACTCATTTCATTTAGTATGAGTGAGATAGGATTCCTATAATAGAGCCACATTATTGTACACTTGTGAGGCTCTCAGGATGTTTCTTTCTCCAATCCCATTTCTTGAAGATTGCATTGGTGAAAGCTTCTCTTAGAGAATGAGAAGGAGCAAGCTTGTTTAGCTGGAGAAGAAGGTTCTCAAGGATACTCTGAATGAAGGAGAAGATCAAGGTAGAAGATCCAAGGAGCTTGTGGGTAAAGACTCAAGGACAAAGACTTGTCGCATGAAGGGGAAGACTTTAGTGAAGGCATCCAACTGATTGCAAGAGTGGGTAAGACCTTTGTCAGGTATAAGACCTACTCATGGATAGGTAAGCCCTTGATTTTAAGGTTGTTTGCTCCCTTGGCCTAAAAGGGAAGTTGGGCATCCTTATCCTGAAAAAGGAAGGTCATATGTTGTAACTCTTAAAAGTTAATATATGGAATAGACATCGTAGAAATCCTAGAGTTTGACCTCTCAAGGTAGTGGACTGAATCTCTCCTAGTTTGGAGAGTGGAACCACTCTAAGACAACTTGTTCTCTTAGTTTTTTCAACCTCTCTCATCATTTCTTTGTATGTTTCAATTTTTCCATCAAAATCTCTATTTGTAATTATGCTTATTTGAAGTAACTAGAAAGTATAACAAGTTTTGTGTAAGTTTTGAAGCTCTATTCACCCCCTCTATAGCCCTTAGATCCAAAAAGTCATATCAGAGCCACGCCCTTCTATGACACATCTCCCATGAGGAGAGAAGATGGATGACTAACTTCAGTCACTTAACCTAGAGGGAAGCTTCTCAATGAGGCCACCGGTCATTGAAAACACCAATTTCCTTTATTGGAAAAGAAGGATGTGATTCTTCCACCAAGGAACCAACTACGACATGTGGAAGGTGATGATTCTCCTCTACAAAGAGCCAACCGGGGATGTAGCCACTTCTGACGAAGCCACATTCAAGAAGGCACCACTCAAAGACAAGGAAGTTAGCATCATCTATGCTACCCTCACTCCTTCTAAGTTCAACTAGATCTGATCTTGTGGGAATAAGTTGTACATCACATATGAAGGAACACAACAAATCAAGGAGTCCAAGATCTACATGCTCAATAGGCTGCTTGAGAACTTCAAGATGGGCAAGAAGGAAAGAGTGGTGGACATGTACTCAAGGCTCACCAAAATGGTCAATAGACTTGTTGCTTGGGAGAGAACTTGGATAGAGGAGAAATCAACTTCAAGATACTTAGGTTTCTTTCCAAGAGATGGGAACTCAAGGCGACTTCTATTGAAGAAGTGAGAATTCTTGGAGACCAAGACATGGAGGATCTCATTGGCAACCTTCTAGCCCATGAGCCAAGGCTAGACAAGCAAGAGGAAAATGAAATGGAAGAAGAGAACGAGTCAATGAAAGTCAAAGATAATGCCTTCAAAACCAGAGTGGAGGCTATGATCTCTCAAAACAACTTTCTTGCCGGTCCTCTCCTACTTCCTCAAGTGAAGATGACAGCCCTAGCGATCATGAACCCTACTACTCCATGGGCAAGCACTTCAAAGGAAAATCTTCGTCGTCCTCAACTTCAAGGTGCTATGAGTGTGAACCAAAGGGGCATTACAAGAATCAATGCCCAAAGGCCAAAAAGAGCCACCACAAGAGCAGCCATAAGAAGAAGGAGGATTATAAGAAGTAATGCAAGTAAGTATGAGAAGGAGAAAAGAAGTAAGGATGCAGCTCATGCGGCTTTGGAAGAATCATCTTCAAGGGGCTCAAGCTCTGATCAAAATGAATGCTATATTGCACCCATGGCCTCCCAAAGTGAAAACATAGGTGAGGTAAGCTTGCATGAGTTTTCCAAAGAAACTCTTATAGTAATTCTAAATTCTAATCGGTCTTCTTATTCCAAATGTAAATTTAAGAAGAGTTTGGGTAAAATTATTGATGATCTTTATGCTAAAGTTGACATTCTTTATCAAAATGAGAGAGTTCATCATGAGAACAATGACTATTTTCAAGGCCAATTACTTGATCATAAGATCCAATACAATGGGGTTGAAGTTGAGAATGGGATCTACCTTATGAATATCACTAGTCTTAAGGAAGAGAACAAAAATTTCCTTGATGAGCTTGAGTTGCTTAAAGCTGAAAACATTGAACTTAAGCTTATTGGTGATGTTCGTAGGGATGAAAGAGATGTTTTTATTAAGGAAATTCAATTGCTTAAAACTTATAATTATAATCTTCTTTCTCAGGTAAATGATTTATATTCTAAATATATTTTGCCTAGCAAGTATATTTATTCTATTACTTTTGAAAAATATTCTTATTTGAATAAAGACATCTATCTTGTGGCCGACCTACTGCATGCTAATGATGATATTACTAGTTTGACTTCTTTGTTATCACTCTTACCGATGACAACCATAAGTTGAGAGCTACCTTCCAAACATTCCTCAAAGGGAAGAAGTCCCTTAATGAATTCTTGGATCACTCTAGCAAACATAGTGATAAGAGTGGTCTAGGATATGAGGGTACTTAAACATGTAAAGGTATGGGTAAGAAGAAGAAGAGCAAGGAACTTCAAATCTTCCATGGAGAGTCATCTGACTCAAAGAACCCTATGATTTGTTCTCATTGTAAGAGTGATGATCATTATTCTACTTATTGTCCTTACAGGGAAAAGGGGACCAATCCCAAGATGAAGTGGGTCCCCAAGCTAACCTCGGATCCCAATGTTTGAATTGGGCACTGATTATCTTCCTTTCTTGTAGGTAATGGAAAATGGATTGTTGACAGTGGCTATTCCAAATGCATGACAGGTGAAATCAGCCATTTCAATAAATTCACCAAGAATAAAGGATGTTCGTTGACCTTTGGAGATAACAATAAGGGTAAGGTAATAGGTGAGGGTATTGTAGGTGATTCACTTTGCATCAAAAATGTATTTATTGTGGATGGACTACATCTCAATTTCTTAGTGTTAGTCAACTTTGTCATAATGGTTATCTTGTGCTTTTTACTTCTATAGAATGATTGCTTCTAGATTCCCTCTCCTACAATGTCATTTATAAGGGAACTAGAAATGGCAATATTATATTTTTGTGCTTGATTCTATAAAGTCTATTGTTGGCAGATGTCTTGTTGCCAATTTAAATGATATTTCCTTATGGCACCGTAGGATTGGCCATCTAAATATGCATCAAATGAAGAAGTTGAGAAAAAAGGACTTGGTGAAGTGTTTTCCCAAATTGGATTTTGAAAAGGATGAGGAATGCCAACCTTGCTCCCAGAAAAAGCAAGCCAAGTCCTCCTTCAAATCCAAAGTTGTATGTGGCACAAAGAGAACTCTTGAGCTTCTTCACATTTTGGACCAATGTGTATGCAATCGCTTCATGGAAGCAAGTATTGTTTGGTGATTGTTGATGATTTCTCTCATTTTACTTGGACATTCTTTCTTGTTTCAAAAAGTTACACTCTCAATGTTTTCTCAATTTTTTGCAAATGAGTTTAAAATGAAGCTTGTAGCGGAATTGTTTCTATCAATAGTGATCATGGGGGAGAGTTTTAAAATGATTTGTTTTAATGGTTTTGTGAGGAATCTGGGTATGCACATAACTTTTCTTCACCTCAAACTCCTCAATAAAATGGGGTTGTAGAGAGGAAGAATAGGTAATAACATGATATGGCTAGGACTATTCTTCTAGAGTACAACACTCCAAAGAATTTTGTGCCAAAGCCATTAGTACTCTTGTTTTGTGCACTGAGTTTTTACTCACCCTTCACCTAAGGAAACCCCCTATGAGCTATGCATGGTAGAAAGCCTTTCATTGATTTTTTTCATGTTTTTGGGTGTCTTCATTTTATTTTGAACAGTAAGGATTCTCTTAATAAGTTTAATCTGAAGTCTTATAAGGCTTTCTTTCTTGGATATAGAACTACCAATAAGGCATATAGAGTATATAACATAGAACCATGTAAATTAGAAGAATCTATAAATGTGATATTTTTTGTGACTAACCCCTCTACTTCCAAATATATTGTTCCACATGATTATGTTGCAGGTGAGGTGATTCTTCTCTTGAAAGTGGTCAGCATCAATGATTAAGGAAAGGGGGTGTTAGTTGATGAAGAAGAGAAGAATGAAGAAAAGAAGGATCTAACTCCCCAATTTGCAAAGAATCATACAAAGGAGCTCCTCTTAGGAAATCCTTTTTGAAATGCTGAAGACGCAAGCTGCACTCAACAAAGAACAAGCAAACAATGCCTTCATCTCTAAAATGGAGCCAAAAGAAGTAAAAGAAACTCTAAAGCATAATCGATGGATCCAAGTCATTCAAGAAGAGCTGCAGCAATTTGAAAGAAACAAAGTGTCGACACTTGTACCAAGAAAAAGTGATGGAAAGATCATTAGCACCAATTGGATCTACTCCAACAAGTTGGATGAAAGTAGAAAAGTGGTAAGGAACAAAGCAAGGTTTGTTTCTCAAGGCTACAATCACCAAGAAGGTATATATTTCGATGAATCATATGCCCCTATAGCTAGACTTAAGTTAATTAGAATGTTGCTTTCTTTTTCCAGTCGCAAGAATTTTCTTCTTTATCATATGGATGTTAAAAGTGTGTTTTTGAATGTTACAAATTAGGAGGAAGTGTATTTTGCAGAACCCCCGGTCATTAAACATGATAACCGGCCTAACCATGTTTATTTGTTGCAAAAAGCTCTTTGTGGTCTCAAACAAGCACCTCGAGCTTGGTATGAGAAATTAAAGAACTTTTTATTAGATCATGGCTATATCATGGGAAAAGTAGATTATACCTTGTTTCTAAAGAAATGTTTTAATAATTTTCTTATTATTCAAATCTTTGCTGATGATACCATTTTTGGAGGAACTAATCTTGATCTTTGCAAGGAGTTTAGTGATCTTATGCATAGTGAGTTCGTGATGAGCATGATGGGGGAGCTTACATTCTTCCTTGGCTTTCAAATCAAGCAAACAAAGAATGAGAACTTCATCAAACAAGGTAAGTACACAAGTGAACTGCTTAAGCACGTTGGGATGGAAAAGACCAAGAAAATGACCACCCCCATGTCAAACATTGCCAAGTTTGGTAGAGATGAATAAGGTGAAAAGGTAGATGACAAGCTCTATAGAGGTATGATTGAAAGTTTACTTTATTTAACTCCCTCTAGTCCTGATATAATGTTTAGTGTTGGATTATCTGCTCACTTTCAACCACATCCTAGGAAATCACATCTCATAGCGGTTAAGAGGATTTTGAGGTATCTAGCCAAAACCTCAAATTTTGGACTATGGTATCCTAAGTCAAGGGACTTTACTCTTACTGCCTACAATGATTCAAATTACACAGGATCATTGATTGAGAGAAAGTTCACAAGTGGCACTTGCTTCTTCCTAGGACCTTGCGTAGTTTCTTGGTTCTCTAAGACACAAAGCACTGGTTCTCTATCAACTACTGAGGCTGAATACATTACAGGTAGAAGTTTTTGTGCCCAAGTCCTATGAATGAAGCAAATGCTCCAATACTTTAACATTTATTTTTATGCTTCTCCTATCTTTTGTGACAATACTAGTGCAATTAACATGTCTTATAATCCTCTATTTCATAGTAGAGCTAAACATATGGAGGTTCGTTGTCATTTTCTTCATGACCACAATGCGAAGAAGGATATTTGTATCATGCATGTGGAAACAAAAAATCACTTAATGAACATTTTCACTAAACCTCTGTATAGAGAGAAATTTACTTTCATTAGATCAAAATTGCATATAACTTCTCTTGATGATATGGACATGCCGTTCTAGCTAGATGTTCTCTTCCCTATACATTTCTTGCTCAATTTGATCGCCTCTTACTTGAATGTATGTTTCTTGCCTTATTTTTGCTCATTTTAAGCATTTTTCACAAATGCTTTTTTAACACAAAATAGTACCCTATGATGAGTGAAATGTGCTTTAATATGTCTAAAATGCATAAAGGCTAAAGAAATAAAATTTATTAGCATCCTATAGGCTAGAATATATGATTTGATAGTTTTTGACATGCTACATGTCGGTCAAGTTGACAACTTGACCGATCCCAGACTGAGGTCAAGGGTTTTTCTCTTCATCGGTCTAGTTTCCCCAGGACAAATTCAACCAATTCCTAAGTTGGACCAAACCTAAAATAGGTTTTGGCTGACATTTCTCCATCTCAACCAGAGAAAATTTGACTGATTCCTAAGCTCTAGCCCATCTTGGCCTCAACCCTAGGTGCAACCATGCTCTCCATTTCCAAACCTACTCTCCCTTGCCTCTTCCCACACCGTTTTAGGTGGTTAGGCGGCATGCTTGTGTGGTTCTCTCTTGTTTGGGTTGTTATTTGCTTCTCCAATCCATTCTCATAGCATCCAACCGAAGATAGAGAGATATCCCTGGTGGTGTACCCTCATCCTCAGCCAACCCTCGCTTAATCTTCTTTGATGACATCTTCTTTGTCTCTTCTGAAGCTCTTAATCGCTACAAGGAGCTCCTTCTTAGGAACCCCTTTCCGTTTAGAGACTTCTTTGAGCCTCCTCTCAAAATAAAGGTTGTCATCAAAGAGATTTCTAAGCTTTTATATACACATCACTTACGATCCATGTGCGTAGAATGTTGATGCTTTCATAATTCCATCACAAGAACCAAGGTGGTCCATAAATTCTATGTGAATCTCACATGGAACTACGACAAATTAGTGCCACCACTTAATAGTTAGGTCATCCCCACCTCCAAGATTTTTGGAGTCAAATTCACAATCTCTGAGGTTTCCTTGAACATCTTTTCCAATGGAATAGAGGTCACTGACACATGGAGAAATGATTATCCTGACTATTTTGACCCTGAGGGCTTCTACAAGCGATTTGATCTTACTCTTCCTAACATCCATAAGTTCTTGAATAAGCATCAGGTACCCTATAGGAAGAAGTTGACCTTACCATCGTGTTCCCTTGATCGTAAGAGCAGACTACTTGAATTACTTGTTAACTCCAACGTCCATCCAAAGAATAATCAAATGGAAATTGTAGAGAACACTGATGTGATTATGTACTGTCTTCTGAAGAATGTTGGTGTCAAATGGACCCGATATATCTTACATCATATGACCTATTTTGACTCGAGGATAATACACGTGGTACCCACCCACCCTACCATGCCTTGATCTGTGGTTTCCTCACTTTTGCTACTCAGAAATCTCTTTTCTATGACATCAACTACAAACCTAGCCGGAAAGGAGTTTGCACTACTAAAACCACAATCAAGAAGACCTTCTTGCCTACCTCTTCCACCACACATGGAGCCTCTACATCAACCTCCAACCAAGCACCTCTGCCTCCTTCACCATCTCTACCTACATGTTCCTCGTTCAATTTATCAAATGAAGCCCTCATGGGATATATGATGCATCGGAAAGCGTACAACCTACAGGTTTAGGGGCACCTACATTAGGTGCTCTTACAAATCATGTCTACCATGAACCTATCGTGTAGCCACCCTTATCCCTCCTAACAGCCCTACCCACACAGTGAATATTGATGAATGCATATTAATCCATTATTTTGCATATTTTTATTAATCATTTTCCTTAGATTTTCTTCTTTTCAGTAAATTCTGGACTAAATTGTAAATTTCTCGCTTCTTGAATTATTTATGCACACACTTACCCTATTTTCTCCAATATTATAGGGTTTTTCTCCAAAGATTCATTTGGACCATCTGAGTAATTGATATGGTCCTCTCACTCCTCCTAGATGATCGTCTAACATCGATGAAGATCCCCGTCTCAGTACCATACGACCACCCTAGACTTGGTTTCATCAACTTGTGTAGCAGGTTAAATGGTCGTCTGAGCTTTTTGAGACGGTCGTCTCATGGAGCTACTCCCGCATCACAAAGGCAACGTCCAAACCATGTCATTAGGGTTTCAACATTCTATGTACATGCATGGCGGCACGAGACAAGTGCTTCACTAGGTCAACCATTCATTTCAAGACTTTACTTTGAGACTAAGAAAATGCAAGACGAGCACCACCACTAAGGATCAATTTACACTCCAAGATCTCACCACCTTACACTCAGAATGAGCAATCTGTAGGTCCAGACGATCATATCAATCATTACTTCAAACCCAAGACTTTGGCGCATAACCCTTCTTAGAGTTTAAACCCAAAGCTTCTAGTTGCGCGCCAAGCCCTCATCAAATGACTATCTCGTTTAGCAAGATGGGTATTTTGTGGTGCGTAGATAGCAATTTTCAACAACCTTCACTTATAATTCTCTTTCCCCCTCTTAGGGTTTCCACCCCTCTTTCACCAATAAAAGGAGGGGGGACTCCACTAAGGAAAGGGTCTCATGTTTTTTATGAAATCAATAGAGAACTTTTGTAATTTTCATTTTAGTGTAAATTTCCAATCACAAGAAATAAAGTTACTTTTTTTATTTCACATTTGTAACTCTCTTTCTCTGGTTCTTCTTCTTGATTTTCTTAAAAAAGGAGAGAAAGCAAATGAGTAGTTTGATCGTCGCCGCCTTGGACTCTACGGGGATCCAAAATTGCAGTCTATGGCTCTCTTCTTTTCCTTCTTTCTCTCATACTTTCTATGATTAGCTAGTAGTTTTTTCATCAGGTGAGGGAATAGCCCCTTAGTCATGTGTTAATCAGATCAATCCTTACACGACTGTTTAGATGGATAGTTTTTAGTTTAGAAATCGCAGACTTAAATGACATAATTAATCATTTTTATTTCTCATTAATCCCAGCGGATGCAACCGTGGAAACTGGGGTTTAGAACTCCTAAACCGATTTAACAAGGATAATATTGTTTGCTAACCATTTTCTTCTTTTACTCTCTCTTGTCTAAAAATAATATTTTTCTTCCTTTGCATTAGTGTAACCTTTTATTCTTTTTGTAATTTATTTTCTTGCATTAGATAAATCAAACCCCTCATATCGAACTTTATTTTCTATCAATCTTCCAAAACTACCAAAAAGAAATAATTTCAAAAATAAATTAGGTTTAAAAGAAATTAATCTTAAAAGCATTTTCCTGTGGGATTGACCCTTCTATACTCACCTTAACCAGAAGTAAAAAAGGATTAAACTCTCAGATAAATTTTCATGTGAATTGGTGTGCTCTTTGACGCGTATCAATTTGGGCATCGTTCATGTGACAATGGATTGTTTTGTCAAGCCCTAAAAATTTTTGAAAAACTTTTTTATGCCTTTTGAGTAACATTAATTTAGGAAGTGGTGTCTCCTCTTTCTGTTGAGTTTCCATTCCAGCAGTATGTTTTTTTCTTCTATAAATGAATATATTTGTATAACTCTGCATGAGCTGCCAATCGAACGATCATACATTGCCAATTTTTTATCCCGAGCCAAAAAGGAATTTTCATCGCTTAAATCCACAAAACTGACTTAGGATGGATGAAGAGGAGGTTGCTTGTATGATTGAGCAGGCACTTGCCTCTCAAAAAGAGTTAATGATGGTTGAACATGCGACTCAAGAAGTCAACTTGCACGCAGCCTATATCACTGAGGAAGAGGCTATAGAAGCCGCTCAGAGGGAGGCCGAGAGACAAAAAAACTAAAAGATTTTTCCAACCCAAAAACCAGATATGCACAACACATACTTGTGTCACGTGCGATCACCGCCCCCTCAATTCAAGATTCGCACACAATGGATGACCATGCTTCAGGCCAATCCTTTTTCTGAGAAGAAAGGTGAAAGTTATCAAGATCACCTCCAACATTTCATAGACCTTAGTTTCTTGACTAAGATTCCATGTTTTTCTGAAGACGCCATTAGACTTAGACTTTTCAAATACTCTCTTTTAGGGACAGCCATCAGTTGGTATAATGTCATGTAGAGTGAAAACCCTGTCAGCACTTGGGAAGCACTTCAAACAAAATTTTTGGATAAATACTTCCCCCCTTCCCTCATCTATGAGATCAGAGGACAAATCATGTTGTTTTGAATGGTCCCTGGAGAAACCTTAGGAGAAGCTTGGGAGATATTTTGGAAACTCCTTTGTTATTGCCCCCATCATGACATATCACAATCTCAAATCATTCTGATATTTTATCGTGGTATTGATGATGACACCAAGAAATTTCTTGATTCCTCATAACGAGGAAACTTCATGTTCCAAAACCTAAGTAGCACAATGGAGGTAGTTAAAAGAGCTTCTAAAACCCAGGCTAAATGAGGAACTGGTGGGGTTTTAAAAGTGTCTAAGGCTGAGGTAAACCCAAACATTCATATTGTTCATGAAGCTCTTAAATTAATTTCATTGAAATAGAACCGCTAGGAATCCTCATTTAAAGACTATGAAAGACAACCTCATCAAGTGAGGGATGCAGAATCTCTATGTGGGATATGCCAAGGGTATGATCATTCTACTGTCCAATGTCAATATCTCTACAACACCCCTATGCAGCCTGATGTTGGTCAACAAGTAGAGGACCTCGAGTCTATCCATACTGTCCCGAGAAAGGCTTACTACAATCCAAACCAAACAAGAAACAATCCCGCATTTCATTATGGAAATCCATCAGGAGTTGAAAAATCATCTTAACTCCCCCTTCCACAAAGACTACAACCCCAAGCCAACTATCATCCACCACCAAGGTTCCCATACAATAACAACAAAAGGAATTTTGGGATCCAAGGGAATTTCAGATGAAATTTCCAAACCTGTGGACCATACCAAGTAACAACATCAAAATGTTCATCAACCAACACCACCTCAACCGAGTGTGCCCACCCCTACGGCAGAGGGTAGGATTTCAACCTTGGAGAAAATCATAATAGCGCACCAGGAATCAATCGCCGCTCAGTTCGCTCATCTTTTTGCCCAATGAAAACCCCTTGCAGGGACCTTCTCTAGACAGCCTAAGAACAACACTGAACATCCCGAACAACTAAAGGTTATTTCAACCCGTTCGGGGAAGGTTCATACTCCTCTATAAGAGAAACCCACAGTTGTTCCCTTGGACTTTGAGGATGATGATACAGTGGTCATCAAAACACCTCCTTTTCTCACCCCCGTCGTTCCCATTCCTTCTACCCCCTCTCCTGTGGTCCCACCAATGGTAATTGATGAGCCAAAAATTCCAATTTACAAACCTCATCCCCCTTACCCAGACCGCTTAAAGAAAAATAGGCTTGACACCCATTTTGTGAAATTTAGGGAGGCCACAAAAAAGTTGCATGGGGATATTCCCTCTCTTGATGCCTTAGGTGGCATGCTGACCTGGCCCAAATACAAGAAATCTCTTTTGACCAGGAAGTACCACACGAACAAGCATGAGACATTTATACTTACTAGAACTACCCCTGATATTATCCAAAGAAAGATTCCTGCAAAGAAGAAAGACCTTGGATCCTCTTGGATTCGGTGCTATGAAGGTGATAATTCTTGCAGAAAAGGTCTTGCAGTCCTGGGTGTGAGTATTTCTATTATGCCCTATAGTATTTGTAGGAGTCTAGGGTTTTTTGGCATGCTCCCTACTGCCATCACGATCCAATTAGTTGACTCATCCATGACAAAACCCATGGGTATCATTGAAGACATACCTATAAGAGTTGGGAAGGATGCTTATGTCCCATGTGACTTTGTCCTCTTGGACATAGAGGAAGACTTAAGGCTGGAGACAGAGAAGGTAGTGGAAACAAAAAAATTTCTATCCCCATAACCCAAAATGAAGGAATCGCGTCAACGTCTATACAATAGGAAGGATGGTTTGTGGAGACATACCTTGTCCCGAGGCTTTCTCGACAACAATACCTCACGGCTTGCGCAGTCTTCATCTCCAGTCTTGGATGGTGTCTCTGCAGCTCCTGGTCTCATCAAGACAGTAGGGATTGATAGTTGTCCTCCGAGCGGCAGAAGTCTCCCGCCTCGGAAGTAGTCCACACGGACCACCTAGAACTCCAATCTCCTTGTCCCACAAGGAATCGGAAGGAGTCGGACCCTCCTGTCAGCGTACTAGTCACCGACACACTCTCCTGCAACCAGTTGCCTTTCTACAGTTGCCTTTCCCTTGGTTTGCCTCCCTTATTGGGTAGCACTTGCTCGGGCTCTCTCGGATACCACAACCATAGAGAACGACAACTTTACAAAGCAACTGGTGTTCTGAGTTGTTGTTTTGAGAAGCCCCCACTACCCCTATATATAGGAGGGTCATGGGACATGGTTCTCTACCCCGAGCAATACATTATTAAAGAAAGAGTAGAATGGTTCGAGATTTTCCACAAAACAACCAACTGCGCCACCTAAACCGATCGCTTCAAGCATGAAACGGTCGGTTGGGGAGCTGAGTCGATCGGTTCACCACCTGAACTGATCGTTTGGGGCCCTGAGCTGATCGGTTCACCTCTGAGGCGATCAATTTGTGGTCCTGTCCAACTCAAATTGACTTTCATTTTTGTTTTCGATTAATCTAATATTAATCCTTGTCCAAATCTAATTTGTACAAGTGAAACAAATTGTATTTGCAAAATAGTCTTCTGACTTTCCAAAGGATCTCAGTTGGACTAGTTGAGCCAATTTGTTCCACCCTTGAACCAGTCTGATCAGCCTGTCCTGAGTCGATCAGTTCATCACATGAGCCGATCAGTTCACCAACCTGAGTCGATCGGTTCATCCCATGAGCCGATCGGTTGAGGCAACAGACTATGCAAAATCAATCAATTGCAGTTTCAATCAATCTGATACTCTAATCAATCGGTCCAACACCTTGAACACTATGATACTCAGCTATCAATTGATTGAGTGTTTAATTAAACTACTAAACTCCTTTAATAATAAATCTAAACATCATTTGAGGATAAACTCCTCTTCCAGGTTAAATCCTATATGTGTGACCCTGCAGGTCCATTCCACATTGGTAGTGAAAGTCCATAAAACTTATGACTTCCCAAGAAAAGAGCGGTGCCTAGTCATACATCAGTGCTTCCCAAGTGAAAAGGAAAGTTGGAGAACAACTTTCAATCCTACAATCTGTGAATGGTGTTACATTGAATGTATAATTCCTTTGTGATTGATATCCTGAATGAACGCGAGGCATGGAACACTCATCCTACCAACGTTCATTCACTTTCTTGATCTCAGAGGAGATTGGAGGAGATATGTATGACATCAATATCACATACTGATTCATACATGTGTGCATGCCTATCTCAATCCTACTCTTCAAGTGGCCATGGATATCAAACTCCCTCAGGAGGGACAAATCCCATATCTATCACTCACCCCTCAAAAGTCCCATGTGTCAAAGCCACCCAATCATCTTTATAACAACCCATGTTTTAGGACTGCGATTGATGATGTCAAAGTGTACCCAACGACATGTGTTGAGTACAGTGATTTCAGGTCAAAGAATCACATTCACCACCATCACTGTGAGAACTGACTGTGACTACCATGTCATGGTTCCATGTGTCAAACTCACGGTGATTCTGTCCGGTACACTTGTTCTCAAACAAGTACCTATGTGTTTGGTTTGATATCTCCATATCATGACTAATGAGATTTTGTCATCAACCAACACCACAATCTAGTCTTGTGCGTCATTGTTGTCTATCTACCTTCCACAATGACATCTGACTAGGGACATAATAAGAATGTACAAACTCTTATCATCTGTATGATCTCATCATTCAAGTTCTGAACCTGAAGGCATATGTCATTGAGTACTGTCATTCTCTAGACATTCAATCTGTTGAATCATTATCTCATATGACTGAACCAGAAAGAATTGGAAGCTTGCCTTTGATGTTTATCGAATAAATCTTAATGCATCCCACCAATCATCCCATGATTGTCTCTCAGGGCATACATACCAATAGACTCCCACTTGCACTATGAGCCAATCACCATTGAATCATATTCATAGTGATCTTTACACAAGTCCCGCATATTACATGCTCTAGTGCTTACATAGTGAGTTATGGAAACAACTTGCCAATGTTGGTATTAACTGCATGTCTCTCATCTCTTCGTTGTACATCATACGTACGAGATGGAGTTGTCGTAATATGCAATCTAGTATTCCTTTGCTAACCTTTAGCCACAATGCTTGACCAAGCACTCCTAACTTGTCATCAATGACTGGAATATCTATAAGTTCATCTCTATGAACTCTTAGATCCATACAGTATTCACTATTGTTCTTTAACACACAGATACTCAACATTTCCTTTTAAACGGCTTTATTGGAACGTTTCCATTTATCAACAAACATTCACTTTTATATATCATATATTTATTGTGATTAATTCTCTGTCCTTTTTGGAATTTCACATCAGTGTTACTCTGTATAGTGAACCCTTCCTAATTTCCATAGAACTAGCACTTCTCAAGTATTTATCAAGTTCTTATGGTATTCCAGTAACCCTTACTGGAACTAGACAGACATCCACTCGCCATTTCTGACATATGAGTTATCAGGATGAGCATATCAAATCGTCATGTCCTACATACAAGATGATAAATGCATTTTATTCTTGCTATGTCCATACATGCTAAGATAATGGGATGATCACATACATGATAGATCCATATCTATTCATAGTGTTCCCATTCTTCATAAGAATTGGAAACTTGGATTTGGGATACTAACTCCATGTAACATGGACAAGTTTTCTCCCATTGAATCTGTGGATAATGAACCTTTCAGTATAGATCACCAATGTATGCTCTCTCTTTTCTGGTCAAGAGGTTTTTGAGAACTATCTCTATGGATCTCTATTCCGATCACATAGGAAACATCTCTATCTTCCCTAAAGATTATTTCCACTTTGGATTTCCATTTAAGAACATTTCCATTTCACATCAACATGTGTAATGTGAATACGCTCCCACTAAATCACATATCTCTTTTTATCTTTGACATATCAGTCAAACCTTTTGACTATATTATCAAAATAAAGATCACATTTCTGAGTTCCTTGTACTCAATAAATCACAATGATTAGTCTATTGTAACTTATAGACTTCATTTGCATTAATGAATTCATAAACCATATAGGTTGTGTCACGTACACGTCCTTTTCTTATTCCTCATAGGAATGCAGTTTTAGTATCCGTATTGCTAATGTCTTAGTCATTAAGTTGCAATTAATAAGCATCATCCTTCTCAAAATGTTATCCATGTGTCTTAACTCTTAAGACTCATTCGCACTTATGGATTTTATCCCAATGGGTGCTACCATCAAGGTCATACCTTATGGTTCACATGGAAGTCATTTAGGATGTAATGTGTCATAAACCACAACTCAAAATCCGGTTCCTCATATTCATCTAGATAGTTGATTCATCACATGACCAACACATAGATAATTGAGGTGTATCTGTCAAGAATATAAGAACTCACAACCATTATGATTCTTAATGTCCTTTATTAGTGTGGGGTGTTCTTTATTTAAGAAGAATATAGTTATTTGATAATCATCCTCTAACTCCTTAGAGTATGATTCCTTCTTGATTTAGACATCGCCATGCCTTAATCATGAGTTCACTATGATACACTATCATAATCGTTCATAATGTTCTCAGAAATTTGATTCAAGTATTTCATTCATTGATCTCATCACGAATTAACACATTACCAAAATTGTACTTCACCTATGATATTCTTGAACACTTCAAGATATTCATATTGGTATTTCTCTAAACACTTTTTGAAATATTAGAATTAACTCTAATAGTTATGTAAATACATTTCATGTATTATACCTAATAGGATAATCATTCTCCCACTACCTTATTGAAGATTGATTAATCGTGTCCAAGATATTCATGTCTCTTACTGGTTCTCTAACTAAAAGTGTCTAGATTTATCCTTCATATGGAAACTACAAATGAATTTCTCATGATTTATGCTAATTTGATTGTTTGAGTTATCAATAACTTTTAGGTATCATTTCATCATATGCATACAAAGTACCACAAGATAAGCAAGGCATTGCCATAAAGATTATATCTTTGAAATTGAAACATCAATTTTTTTAATTGCTATTATTGTTATACAATATGCAAAAATAATGTGTTTCTACCCATTGGCAAATATGAAATAGCAGTTCATAACTCTATTACATGCCTTCAAGGCTGAAAATAAACTAAATACTCCTATCTATGGCGGAAACTCTAGCCCCATTTATTGAGTGCTTTACATTTTATATCTTGGTATTGTATACCTCAAAAATGTTACAAGTTTATTTCATGACACCTTCAGGTGGAGACGCCTGTCGCTTCCTTCTTCTTTAGTTCTTTCAGATAGAGTGGACAATTCCTTTTCCAATGTCCTGGGTTTTGAAAATGGTGTCAATTGCCTCTCTTGGTCACGCCCCCCTTAGCCTTGAGAGTTGAAGACGACTTGGGATGCTGGCTAGCATCAGAACCTTTCTTAGCCTTGCCCTTTCCCTCGCACTTGGACATGCCTTTCTTGTCACTAATCATCATCACAGACTTAGGCTTGTCCTTCTTCATCTGTGTCTCGGCTGTCCTCAACATGCCCAACAACTCTATCAACGGCATGTCAAAGTTGTTCATGTTGTCATTCATCACAAACTGACTGTAGTATTCTGGAAACAATTGCAGTATCACATCAGTAGAGAACTCTTAGATCAGGGGAAATCCGAGTCTTGTCAGGCTCTCCACATACCCAATCATCTTGAGCATGTGAGGACCAACTGGATCTCCTTCTGTAATGACACACTTGAACAGTGCCCTTGAGACATCATATCTCTCTTGTCGTGTTTGATCTTCATACATGTTCTTGAGATGCAGAATCATCTCAATGACACCAATGTTCACATGTTGTCTCTGTAACTCGTGGTTCATGGAGCACAACATCAAGCACTTTGCATCAATGGCATCATCAGAATGCTTCTTATAAGCATCCCTTTCTTCCTTTGGTGGGGTAGGAGCAGGTTCCTCTGGAATTCGAATATCTAGGACATAGAGCTTTCCCTCTTGAGTGAGAACAATTCTCAATGTCCTAAACCAATCGTGGAAGTTAGTCCCATTCAGCTTGTCCTTTTCAAGGACTGATCGCAATGAAAAGTGATTGTTGTTTGTTGTCATTTGTACTACAAAAGGAAATATATGCAATTTAGTCTAAAACTCAATTTTGACTTATTTGATTTATTTGAAAAATAAACGATATAATTAGGACTTTAATTAATTATCGCTCCCACTATTTTTGTTCAAATTGATAGCCCTCACCATCAAGTTACAAGATTGCAGTGTACAATCTTCTAGTGGGTTAAGATCCTGAAATTCTCTGAGTCATGGACCAACTAGGCCTGTCACCCACAACTTAAATCTTCCAGGTAGGCAAATTTTGCCAATTGCATCATATGCAACTCTTAAAAGATGTCATATGCAACTCCTTGCCATGATCATCTCCATGCCTCAAGGTGCTAGATCCTATCTAGGTCACCTTGTTAAGTCCGACCCAAAGAAAACACAATGAATATGCACCCTGCTTGGGCAGACCCACATATCCATCCTTCACACTTCCACGAGATAGATGGTGTACCACGCTAGGGCACATTCACACTTGGACGATCAAGCTTTTCACGTGTGTCACATTTGGAAGGCATCTAAAACTTTAATATTTAATGAGGGATTTGGTTTTTATAGGTACATATACATATCCAATCACCACAATATATAGTATCTATCATATACATGCTATATCCCACAAAAAACATGTGAAATGATAAAAGCAATGATTATGGCCATCCTAATGTGATTCCTTGGGCCAAGAGGAATCATGATCATCTAGGTCTACATCACATGAAACCTGTCCATGATGAAGTGCTATATCCATATGAGTTGATCAAATCATCACATGAATGACCTGCTCGCCCTGGTCGGTCGTCTGGGTGCCACCAGCGGATCAGTTGGCTCCTCCAACCGATCGGTTTTCCTGGTCGTCGTGCATCTCCTCAGGTCACCACCCGCTCATCTTGCTCCTTGAGCTGATCGTCTAGATCACCAACCGATCGGTTCATGCCTTGAACCGATCGTCTCAGTCGTCATCAGATGTCCTCCATTCTTTGACATAATAAGAAATAAAAGATCTATCCTATTTTACATTTAAATTGGGAAACCCCGAGTTACATTCGGCGGAAGCAAAGGTAGGGAAGAAATCTCGAGTTATCTCAAGTTACACCAGGAATAGGAGATAGGGAATCAGTGCGCAGACCGAGATGCAAGCTACCATATACAACCAAGCACACATACATAGGGTTTATTGGCCATAACCACACTATACATCCACCACAAAACTCATTTAAGGGCGACGCATATCAAGTGCATTCATATTACATATCATATATGTATATTGGGATTTGTGTATTTAGGATTGGACATGCATAATGCCAATTTTATTCACATTGTATGCAATAAATAATGGCGACAAACTAAAATCAATCGCATCGATAATCCTAAAGTATAGAGCAGTTGACGTGACTCTGATACCACTGTTGAGACATAGAAGGCAGCAGAAATAAAAAATTTCTCTCCCCATAACCCAAAATGAAGGAATTGCATCAACGTCTATACAATAGGAAGGATGGTTTGTGAAGACATACCTTGTTTTGAGGCTTGCTCGGTGACAATACCTCGTGGCTTGCATGGTCTTCACCTTCAGTCTTGGATGGTGTCTATGCAGCTCCTAGTCTCACCGGGACTGTCAGGATTGATAGTTGTCCTCCGAGTGGTAGAAGCCTCTCGCCTTTGGAGTAGTCCACACAGACCACCTGGAACTTCGATCTCCTTGTTCCACAAGGAATCGAAAGGAGTTGGACCCTCCTGTCAGCGTACTAGTCACCGACATACTCTCCTGTAACCAGTTTCCTTTCTATAGTTGTCTTTCCCTTGTTGTGCCTCCCTTATCGAGTAGCACTTTCTTGGGCTCTCTCGGTTACCATAACCAGAGAGAGCGACAACTTTACAGAGCAACTATTGTTCTGAGTTGTTGTTCTGAGAAGCCCCCACTACCCTAATATATATAGGAGGGTTAGGGTACAAGGTTCTCTACCTCGGGCAATACGGGATTAAAGCAGGAGTACCAGGTTTCGAGATTTCCCACAAAACAACCAACTGCGTCACCTGAACCGATTGTTTCAAGCATGAAATAGTCGGTTGGGAAGATGAGTTGATCGATTCACCACCTGAACTGATCGTTTGGGGCCCTGAGCTGATCAGTTCACCTATGAGCCGATCGGTTCGTGGTCTTGGTCCAACTCGAATTGACTTTCATATTTGTTTCTGATTAATCTATTATTAGTCTTTGTCCAAATCAAATTTGTACAAGTGAAACAAATTGTATTTGCAAAATAGTCTTCTGAATTTCCAAACGATCTCAGTTGGACCAGTTGAGTCGATTGGTTCAACCCTTGAACTAGTCGATTCAGCTTGTCCTGAGCCGATCGGTTCAACACATGAGCCGATCGGTTCACCAACCTAAGTCAATCGGTTCATCCCATGAGCCAATCGGTTGGGGCAACAAACTATGCAAAATCAGTCAATTGTAGTTTCAATCAATCTGATACTCTAATCAATCAGTCCAAGACCTTGAACACTATGATATTGAGCTATCAATTGATTGAGTGTTTAATTGAATACTAAACTCCTTTAGTAATCAATCTACACATCATTTGTGGATAAACTCCTCTTCCAGGTTAAATCCTATGTGTGTGACCTTGCAAGTCCATTCCACATTTGTAGTGAAAGTCCATAACACTTGTGACTTCACAAGCAAAGAGCGGTTCCTAGTCACACATCAGTGCTGCCCAAGTGAAAAGGAAAGTTGGAGAACAACTTTCTATCCTACAATCTGTGAATGGTGTTACAGTGAATGTATAATTCCTTGTCACTGATATCCCGAATGAACTCAAGGCATGGAACAATCATCCTATCAACGTTCATTAACTTTCTTGATCTCAGAGTAGATTGGAGGAGATATGGACGACATCAATATCACATACTGATTCACACATGCGTGCACACCTATCTCAATACTACTCATCAAGTGGCCATGGATATCAAACTCCCTCAGGGGGGACAAATATCTATCACTCACCCCTCAAAAGCCCCATGTGTCAAAGCCACCCAATCATCACCTTTGTAACAACCCATGTTTCAGGACTGCGTTTGATGATGTCAAAGTGTACCCAACGACATGCGTTGAGTGTAGTGATTTCAGGTCAAAGGATCACATTCACCACCATCACTGTTAGAACTGAATGTGACTACCATGTCATGGTTCTATGTGTCAAACTCACGGTGGGTTTGTCTAGTACACTTGTTCTCTAACAAGTACCTATGTGTTTAGTTTGATATCTCCATATCATGACTAATGATATTTTGTCATCAACAAACACCAGAATCCGGTCTTGTGTGTCATTGTTGTCTATCCACCTTCCACAATGACATCCGACTAGGGACATAATAAGAATCTACAAACTCTTAGCATCTGTATGATCTCATCATTCATGTCCTGAACCTGAAGGCATACGTCATTGAGTATTTTCATTTTCTAGACATTCAATCTATTCTATCATTATCTCATATGACTGAACCAGAAAGAATTGGAAGCTTGCCGTTGATGTTTATGAAATAAATCTCACTGCATCACACCAATAATCCCATGATTGGCTCTCAGGGAATACATACCAACAAAGGTACCCTATCATCTTTGGTTGTCCCTATTTGTCCACTGCTCGTGCCTCTATTGATGTTGAGGTCGGAACCATTTTCTTGCCCCTAGGCAAAAAAACCCTAAAGGTTAGGGTATTCTAAATCATGCACGGACCAAGCCTCCCAGAAGAGGTCTATCTTCTTGATTGTATTGAGAAGATGCAACAATTGAGACAAGAATGGGAATTAGTTGAAGATCCCATTCAAAATTACCTTATGAAACCTATTGATTATGGATTTGAAGATGCTCAATGAGAGCAATTCAAACATCATCTTGACACCTTTGATGAGATTCATGATGAGGATTTTGAAGAGCTAAAAATGGTCTCCGTTGTGGATGCAAAACCTGAAACCCCAAGGCACCTGACATGAAACCCCTCCCTGAAGGTCTTAAGTATGCCTCACTTGATGAGAAAAAGCTTTATCCTATTATCATTAACTCTAATCTCACCCATGAGTAGGAAACTAATCTAATGATGGAACTTAGGAAGAGGAAATATGTGTTAGGATACAAGATGGCTGATTTGACAAGAATAAATCAATCCATTTGCATGCATAAAACCCATGTGCTAGAAGAGTACAAACCTTCTAGAGCCCTTCAAGAAAACTGAACCCCAACATGAAAGAAGTGGTGCGTCTAGAGGTTATCAATATTTTGGTTTTAGGGATCATTTACCCCATTTTGGACACCCCTTAAGTTAGCCCACAATCATGAAAAATGACGAAGATGAGCTTATCCCTACTCACACTATCACATGGTGGAGGATGTCTATTCACTATAGGAAACTAACTAAGGCCACTAGGAAAGATCATTTCCCCCTTCCCTTCCTAGATCAAGTACTAGAGGGCCTCACCCATCAACAATATTTTTTCTATCATGATGGCTATTCAGGGCTCTACCAAATCCCCATTCATTTGGATGACCAGGAGACAAAAACTCTCATTTTCCCTTTTGGGACTTAAGCATTTAGGAGAATGTCGTTCGGGTTGTGCAATGCCCCAACCACCTTTCATCGGTGCATGTCCACTATCTTAACTGCATTGACCGAAACTATCATGGAGGTTTTTATGGATGATTTCTCTGTGTATGGAGATAGTTTTGAATCTTATCTCCATCATTTATCTCTAGTTTTGGAAAAATGTGAGGAAGCAGACTTGATCCTCAATTGGGAGAAGAGTCACTTTATGGTGACTGAAGGAATTGTTTTAGGCCATAGGGTGAGAAAACATGGCATTGAAGTAGATAGAGCCTAAATTGAGGTCATATCATAAATCCCACCACCTTCTTCTATGAAGGACGTTCTGCCTTCCTTGGACACACATGTTTTTATAGACGATTCATTCGTTCATAGATCACCAAACTGCTAACTAATCTCCTTCTAAAAGACACTCTGTTTGTGTTTGATAAAGCTTGCATGGCCAATTTTTTTTATTTGAAGGATACCCTCATTTCCACTCCCATCATTAGGGCCCCTGACTGGTCCCTACCTTTCGAGTTCGTGTGTGATGTGAGTGATTATGTTGTTGGTGCTATTCTTAGACAACATATAGATAAAAAGCACCATGTGATGAAGCCCAGCGGAATTACACAAATACTAAACTTTGAAAAATTTTGCTCATATTTGGTAGGTTCCAAAGTCATTGTTTACACATACCATGCATCCATTAGATATTTGATGACCAAAAAGGATGCCAAGCCTTTCCTTCTTTGCCGGGTCCTTTTACTTCAAGAATTTGACCTAGAGATCTTCGACAAAAAGGGTTGTGAAAATGTTGTTGCTAACCGTGTTAGTCACCTTGATTTCTTCAATGATGATGGCATACCCATAAATGACTCCCTTTTAGATGATAAATTGTTAAAGATGGAATCCCAATATCCTGGGTTTGTAGATTATATAAATTTTCTAGCCGCAGGTGTATTGCATCCTGAATATAAGGGACATTTTAAGGATAAATTTTTGCATGAAGTAAAACAATACTATTGGGATGATCCATATCTTTTTAGATTATGTTCATATGTACTTTATCACAGGTTTGTTACTAAGGAAGAGGCTCGTGACATACTTGAGAAATGCCATGTTGGTCCCATTGGAGGGCATATTAGTTCTCCAAAAATTTCTAGAAAGGCCTTACAATCCAGTTTTTTTTGGTCTACCCTACTAAAAAAATCATACCATTTTGTCCTTGCCAATTGTGGTGATACATATGTATAACATCATGATCTACCTTCCAGGTAGTTTTCCTTGGACATGTAACATCTTATAAAAGGGTCAATATTAAATTGGGGACATCTTACAACACCTACAGGATATCTATCCACAACTTTAGCACATATATGTTACCCCAAATATAGTTGACAAGGAAAGGGTTATAGAATATTCTGTGATGCATCAAGGAACAGTTTGGATTGTAGACGCCTTGAGTAGGAAATATCTCTTGTTATCATCCATTGAGTAGGCACAATTGAATTCTTTAGTATGCCATGGGAGAGACATGTAATCTCATGGAGACAAATGAATGTACAACTGAGGGTATATGTGATGGCATGCTCGTTAGCACAATTACAAGTGAAGCCAATATTGAGTCAGTAAATCAGAGTCACACAGTAGAAGTGTGATGGCATCCATAAGTTAGAGGGTAGCACAAGGCTCTCGATAGTAAGGTGGCATACAAGTTAGAGTTATCATCCAAGTTGTACTAGATTCATGCAATATTTCTAGGCTGAGGAAATGCCACGTTGACACAGAGTTGACCCTACATCTAGTAGAGGTGAGGACGGTTGAGGATGTGTCACATATGGCATATCTTGTGCTAATCCTAGATAGAAAAACATCTTGTTTGTTGAAGTTTAATATCATCACTGTGGCATAGAGGGATCCACGTGAGAATTTGAGGATATGATGCCTACATGGGAAATAACCATCTCTTTTGCATAGGATTTGGGGGTAAAATCGTTAGAGGTTTATCGTTGTAAGGCCCCTAACCTAGCTCAATGCTAATTGGTTCTTACCTTGCCTAATGAGATGCTTGGAACCTCTCTCTAATCCTTTGGGATGTTTTGTTATCGTGTGACAAGGTTATGTTTTTAGTTTGGTCCAATTTGATTGATGTTTGAACTATCTTTGTTATATATGTACTGGTTTTTTTACCATGTTGCAAATTACCCATATGTGAGGGTTATCTTGCAAATTGTCACATGTAGAGAATATTATTTGTGCTTTATCATCATGAGATATCAGATGATGCAATGGGGCACCTTGTTTGAATCATAATTTTTTATGTGACATTCTATGATGATTCAAGGATTTTAAGGGTTTTCTTAGTTGATATGGTGACTATGGTAAGGTTTGAGTGTTGTGACGACTACACCACTATTCGGTGAGTGTAGTGACCTCAACACTTTCCTTGGGTAGTGTTGTCTCTAGTGAGATGACTTAGAGGTGAAGATGGTCAAAACACTTATCCTCGAGTGGAGTGTCTCGACCATGTATATGGTGTTTAGGATTTTGGTTGATACCAACTGTGCATGAGATGTGTCTCGACCAAGACAAGGGGGTAGCCGACCAAGACAAGGGGGTAGCCGACCATGTAGGTTTTTTATTGGATAAACATAATATTTTTGAATATTGCATGTGAGTGGAGAAAAGGCTAATTCTTTTAAGGGAATGTGTCTTTTGATACGCTATTATGTTGACACATCATAATATCTTACTTCCCTCCTCCTTTGGGTATATAAGCCATTTCTCTTCACATATGAGCAACCTTTTTGGCCCTACACTCTTGCTCCTTCCTTATAACCGACCTTGGAGCTTTGGGAGTAAGGAAGAACTATTCTTGAAGCTTGGGTGGTCGATCCAGCTTGCATGTTGAAGATCTTGTGCTAGATCAACTATTTGGTGGTGATTTATTGGAGTTTCTTCTCTTTGTAAGTAATCTTAACTCTAGATCACATTTTACACACTTCTAAAATCTTAATCTTCTTCTTCCTCCTTGGACGTAGACTATGGATCATCTATGGTTTATTTTCTTGGAGATCTCTTCTTCACAATGTCATAGATCATGTTTTGACGTAATGTTACCCGCGTTTGAAGAAGACCTCTTATTTCTTCTTCTTTGGATCAACTTAGGGTGTGATATTTCTCTTTCCTTAAGCTCTCCATTGAGCATGGCGTCCCTTTCTATTTTGAGGTGATCCTTTGGTTGAAGTGTTTAATCTAAGTTGGAATTCTTGGAGCTTGTGATCTTGGGAGATTGTTTCTCGCCAAATCAAGCAGGCTATTAACTTTTCCCTATCTATTATTTGCATCTTAAACATGATCATATGCTTTTTCTCTATATATGAAAACGTGATTTTCATAGTAGAGTAAATGATAATGAGACTATTCTTTAGAAAATTTAAGTCCTGGATGTCATAGAAAATTTAAGGAGACTATTCTTTCTATTACAACCCTAAACCCCTATATATGGTTTTACGGGGATTGAATTATTGATGTGTTTATTTGGATTATTATTTATGGACCTAAGCTTTTTGATAAATGTTTCATTTATCATGAACAATAGGAGGTTTTAAAGTGTGTTAACATGCACAAGAATCTTGGTTTTCTCTCTCTAAACATAACTCTTTTGGTAACCTTCAATGATCATGTTGTGGGGTTTGAAGAACAACCTTAAATAGAGACTTATTATTGGTTGATGTTTTGTATTCTTGGTTTGATCTTTGTTTTGACCTGGTTTGGATCTTTTCAAATGTTGGGCATATGTCTAACATGAGGTTCGATACTACCCTCGGTCTTCGCTTAAGTCGATACCATGCATAGATGGTTGTTTCGACCACGACACCCTAAATCCTAAGGGTAGTCGCTACAAGGGTGACCGTGACAACCTAAGTAAGATGGTCGAGATGTACGTTCAAGTTGTCTTATGGTCATAACCAGTTAAGATGGAGTTGGTTTTGGATGTAACACTATGGTTGGTATTTGGGGTCGAAACATCTATACACATGCATGTATATGGTCGTTACACCTTGGTGAGTAATGTTCACAACACACCTTGATGCATCACAGTTGTGACATCACGTTTGGGTGTACCTAGTGTCATGGTCGTAACACTAGGTTGTTGTGTCCCAGTCATGACTATTATGATATGTCTCAGTCGTAACCATGATGTTAGGCTTCAATTTTGACCCATGTATGAGTGGGTGATCGGGATGCTTTGTTGAGTATTATGCATCTCGATTGTGATACGATGTTGCTGATGTAGATCACAACACACCTTCGAGTAGTCTCGGTCGCGATGCCTTGTTTTGGAGATATGCAATATCATGACCGCAACACATGCACCTGATGTAACCATGTTAGTGAGAGGTCTAAACACCATGTTAGTGTGTGGTCAAGACACCTACATGTTTTTTGGGGCTGAGACACTTTGTGATGTGATCGAAACATCTTGTCTTGCTTAGGTCGAGGCACCTTGGATATTTTTCCGGTCGTGACACTTGACCTTTTTTGATAGTTGGTCAAGACACCTTGATGGTGGTGGGTCACAACAGGATGTAGATGCTTGGTTGATACATGGTTGCAGTGCATGCATAACATAATGAGATAATATACATACACATGTAATTGATGGTGATACCTAATGCTGATGACATAATGATCTAATGATATCCAACTAATGATGTTCAAACCTAAGTCAGTTCCAAGAAAGTGGGGGTTGGTGTAATTAGGGTTTGGTGATATAATCATGAAATAAAACTCGAATTGGCTATGTGTGTGAATCCTAACCCTAATCCTAGGGTATGTTATACATGTTGAAAGTGCAAGGATGAATAGCATGTAATTCTACTTTCTCTCTCCTACTTGTATGGTTCTATCTTTTTAGGTTAATTGAGTGGCATAGCTTGTGAATGCTATGAAGATGATTAAATGATAATGGATGAGCGTTGATGAGGTGCAATGGAATTATAAATATGTGAATCTGCACGCTTAGTTATAAAGTATAGTAATTAACACTAATACACTCCAAACCTATAGAAAGTAATAAAACTAAGGATTGCAAAATGAATAATGCTTTTTAACCTTGTTGGTTGAGCATGAAACCCTAAACCAAAATTGAGCAGACATGTGTTGCATTTGCTTACATTGCATAAGGAGATTAACATGTTTTGATGTTTCTTCTCTCCTATTTGTATAACATCGACCCTATAGGTGAGATAATTATCATATGTAATGATTTTAATGATGTATATGTGATTTAATACATGCAATGCTTATATGCTAATGAGGCATGATGAGATAACAATGAATTACAACAATGATTTGATTAGATTTATGACCTAGTGATGGCTTGATGGCTAGAGAGAAATGTATCATCCAATGATGTGATGAGAGATTATTATCCCCAGTAATGTGATTATGATGATTTTCCTGATATGGTAGTGTAAACAGGTGATGATGTTGATGGCTTTGTTTAAATTATTGATACACTATTGCCCTGAGATGATGTGACAAGTTCACACCTTATATGTTTTATGTCTTTTGAATTTGTTTCACAATTATGCTTATTACAGTGAATTAGGGTTTTATGTCAACTTGTATGATGGAGGATTAATTCGCCCAATTAGCATACCACGAAATCCATGATAATGTGTTCCCATCTCCATTTTGGGATTTCAAGGGGTTGTAGTAGACCACCTGGTCTCCAGTGATCTGCCTTAATTCTCTGGAACGTCAGACATATGGACACGAATTCAGCAATATCATGCTTCATGCCCCTCCACTAGAAAAGTCATTGTAGGTCTTTGTACATTTTGGTTGTGTCGTGATAAACTGTGTACTTTGACCCATGTGCCTCACTAAGAATCTTTGTCTTCACAGCTGACTACTCAGGTTCCCACATACGGTTCTTATATTGAAGACCACCATCGAGACCCACAGGCAAGTGTCTTTGAGGTTTAGCCAAGAGAGAAGAGAACTCTTCAAGATCAGGACTAGCATTTTGCAACTCAAGAAGTTCAGACTGTAGACCAGGAATGATAGAAATATTGTTGATATGGACACAATCATGTAGAAATTGCACCTTCCAATCCACCAAATCCTCCATGTTCCTCCACTCGGGAACAGACAGAGATGCACATGCGACCTTTTTTCTACTAAGGGCATCATCAATTTCCTAACCTGGATGGTAGGCAATGGTGAAATCGTAGTCATTCAGATACTTGATCCATCAACATTCATAAAGATTTAGGTCTTTCTGGGTCTGGATATACTTTAGACTTTTGTGATCAGTGAAGATGTCAAAAGTTGCCCCATACAAGTAATGCCTCTAGATTTTGAGAGCATGAATTATTGCAGCCAACTCCAAATCATGGGTGGGATAATTAAGTTCATTGGGTTTCAGTTGTCTGGATGTAGAAGCCACTACCTTCCCATTCTGTTGTAGGACACAACCTAAACCATTCCTCAAAGTGTCAGTGAAGATTACAAACCCTTCATTGCCAGAAGGTGAAACCAAAATAGGTGTTGATGTCAATTTCTTCTTTAACTCCTACAAATTGGACTTACAAGCAGCAGACCATATGAAATTCTCATTTTTCCGAGTAAACTCAGTAAAAGGAAGTGCAACTTTAAACAAATTTGGGATGAAGCGATGATAATATCCAGCTAGTAGACCCAAGAAACTCCAAATTTTAGAAGGATTCTGAGGAGGTTGCCAATGGAGAACATCAGATACTATGTTGTGACACTCCTCCTTAAGTTGGAGCATGGAATAATCCTATGTTTAACTTGACTATATAGATTCAAATAGGAAAACCAATATATATATATATATATATATATATATGTATATGTATGTATATATATATGTATATATATATATATATATATATATATATATATATATATATATATATATATATAATTCAACCTCTACAAAGGTAGACATGTTTCAAGACTGCATTTGATGATGTCAAAGTGTACCCAACGACATGTGATTGTTGTATTGATTTTAGGTCTAAGAATCACAACCACCACCATCACTGTGAGAACTGACTATGACTTCTGTGATGATGGATTCCATGTGTCTGTCTCACCGTGGGTCGGTCTGATATGATGTTCCCTAACATGAATTTTTGTTCTTGGTTTGATATTTCTGTATCATGACTAATGAGATTTAGTCATCAACCAACTCACACTTTGATCTTATGTGTTATTGTTGTCTATCTACCTTCCACAATAATTATCGATAAGGGACATCATGAGAATGTATATACACTTAACATCTATATGATCTCATTCTTCCAAGTCGCGTACTTGTAACATACGTCGTTGAGTAATATCATTCTCTAGACATTTTTTATGTAATTCATTATGTCATAACTGAATATACAAAATAAATTGGAAGCTTGCCTTTATTATTAATCAAATTAGGTATCTAATGCCATATCCCAATCATCATATGATTGGCTCTCTGGGCATACATTCCAACATGAGACACAAGTTGGTGGCACCAACAAGAGGGATATATGCTAGAATAATTTGATCCATTGAGCCATTGATGCCTCCACCACCACCACCACCCATTAGAGCAACTGGTACCCCCATTCTACCTCTATGTTTGGTTTTTGAATATGAGGAGATAGTTAAATTTAACCTCAGGGGGTGTTGGAACTGATTTATCTTAATGTTGTTCTTTAGTTTGTTTTTAGCTTTTATTTATTTAATTATAGGATCCACATCTATCTAGTGTAATCATTGACCAATCTCATCATGATTTTTGTCGTTGCAATAGAGTGTGTTCTCCTATGTTCAAATAAAATATACATTTTGAAAAAGAAAATAATAGTCATATATTTGGAATCTTAGTTGCATATTCTTAAGGCAACACCACCTAGATAAAGTGTATGAGTTAGTCTGCTTAAGGACATTTCATACGAATGGAAGTCCTAGTTTACAATGAATTGTAGACGACGATGGGGTTTGAGCCTGAACTGAACAAACAATTAGGGAGACCTTAAATGGACGTTTTTGAAAGAAATCCTAAGGTTACCTTGTAGAGAGGTCAATAGTAGAGGGACATATCATAGTTAAAGTAAGGCACTATTTCTTAATCTTATGATTCCATCCTCTTTTCATACATTTGATCCACCACATTATGACGATCAAGTAACCCGATTTATTTCCTTTTGATTACATTGCATAGAATAATAAGTGAAATGATATTTAGTTTTATTTTATGGAATTTGTAAAAAAATAAAGAAAAAATAGTTTTACATATGAACTAGCTGCATAAGAATTCCTTGTCGATTGCATATGTTTTCAATCATGCATTTTTTTCCACCATGTATTCATGTTGTTTTGCTCTGAAAGTAAAATGTAGGGATACACATCCAAACCATTCAAAAATGAAAAAATAAATCCTTAAGAGAAACTTTGATTTGTATAGTGAAGCCCAAGCATACTCTTCAATCCTGCTAAAGAATGGCTAATGAAAAAAAAATTATGAAATAAAGAGGGAAAATGAATGCCCTGAGCTTAGTTCCAAAATTTGTCTTCAAAATGAGGTGAAAATAGCTACATGATATGCTCTTTTGTGTCTCTCTCATCAAACTAATTATACTTTCAGTGCATGCATCATTTCACTCATAATAGTAGGCATTAGGATTCATGCATTCCATATTACCTTCATTCAGTAGGTTCATCATGTTTTTTTACATTAATGATACAAAGGTACTTGTGATTCTTTATAAATCACCTACCTTATTCAATCCATTTCCTTATTGGTAGATCATATATAATTGATCTCCTCATTCCTTCTTATAAGGAGAAGTGTTTTCTATTAGATGGTAGTCTGGAAAAGAGCAATGTAGATAGGCAATCACAGGAATGCACCAAGTGAATGCATGATGGACTATGATATTAACTACTCTATTGATAGTGTTTCACTGATCTAATGATGGACATATTTAATGAATATTTTTGGTCACTTAAGGAGTAGTTATTTGATCAATGGTCAATAAGGGTTGGTTTGGGACCGTCAAGTGGGGGTAGTTGAGAAATGAAGTTTATATTAATTGTCCTTTTGCTGACTTACGAGCAACATTTAAGCTTAGGGATTTTAATGCACTTATTATTAGTCACATGCTATTTACTATGTGTTTTGTGCACATTTTCTTTTTTTATATTATTTGTGCATGGTTTATCATTAATAGCATGTGACATACATTTTGAATAAAATATTTGTTATTTTTATCATTTCATAATGATTTATCATTGTGTACGATACTTCTGTTCTTTGTTGTTTAATTTAAAGAAAAATTCAGAAGAACTGAATTAGCTCGGTGCTATCAACCACATTGTCAATGGTACCGACAATTGAAGAAAAGAACAAGAGGATGAATTGAAGAAACTTGATGGTACCGACAAAAGAATCGGTACTACTGATGTCATCAATAGTTCCTCATCCAAAGAGTCTCGGTGCCACCAACATTGAATCGTTGGTATAGACTTGAACTGAGAAAAACAATAGTAGATGCCAGAGAGCAACTCAGTGCTATCGACAAGCCTTTAGTAGTACCGACACTTAATAAGGAATTTTGATCCTGAGGAGGTCTTGGTGCCACCGACACCCTATCTGTGACGCCTTCACCAACTAAGCGAGATTACTTAAAACAAAGCAAATAATTATCCCTAATAATCATATTAGCACTAAATAGGGTAAATCAAAACCATTCTCAACACAACATCTCAACTGAAATATGTCACATGCAAGCCTCAAACTTAGACCATATGTATTTCAAATATTCCAAAAGAGCTTTCATATCTTGTTCAAAGCCTATATAAGCCACCATTATTACACATTACAACATGTTTAAATGTACATGATATTTCTATACACTCATGGAATAAAAACAAAATATACGTGTCGATATACAAAACAAAACATTTTCCACAATGACTTGAGAGTACAGGGACAACACATAGGACTCTACTACAAAATACTAGTAGTGTGTTCCGCCTTCTGACATGTACTGCTCTCATTTCTACTCAACACCAACTACATGACTTGTACTACCTCTTGCACGACCACCTAAGTGAAGTGGAAACCCCTGGGGTGAGACCAAACCTCATAGCGAGAGATATAACTCTCAACCATCAACTATTATAGGGACAACAAAATAACAGAGTAAATAAGTAAAGAAGATCACATTCTTTAAACAGTTTAAGAATTTACAACTAAGCAGTAGAAAATTTTATACTTTTAGAAGGAATACGAAGAACATGTATAATTGTTATAAAATAAACACTACAAGAAACAAGGCATGGTGTAACATCCCCAGATTTGAGGCCTCGAATAAGTTGATCTTAAAAGAAATGATTGGACTACCCATATCACCAAGGTGCACCTCCTTTTCTGGGAGCCCATCACTAAGAACTCCATAGTTAAGCATGCTGAGCTTGGAGTAGTACTGGGATGGGTGACCTATCGGGAAGTTGATCCTGGCATGCGTGTGAGCGAGGACAAAGCACGCAATTAAGGCTAGTGGTGGTCTATGGGGACAGTCATCATTCCTAAAACTCTACTAGAGCCTTGGGCAGTGGGTCTAGGCTTTACAAATGGTATCAGTGCCATAACCCCTATAGTAAGTGGGGCCCACATGGACATGGCGTGCCAGTCTTGAGTCGTGCGGTCTAGGCATGTAGGAAAGGGTTGTCTACAGTTGACGTAGCCACCCTTGCACTGGTATTATGTGATCAGGAGTTGGGTGTCCATGGGCTATTGTGGGTCTGCATTGAAATGGGTAAGAGATTTTGAGGCCTTATAGTTGAGCCTTGACGAGGACATCAAGAGCCTAAGTGGGGGACATTGTAACATCCCAGGATTTGAGGCTTCAGATAAGTTGATCTTAAAAGCAATGATTGAACTACCCATATCACCATGGTGCACCTCCTTTTCTGGGAGCCCATCACTAAGAACTCCATAGTTAAGCGTGCTCAGCTTGGAGTAGTACTGGGATGGGTGACCTGTCGGGAAGTTGATCCTGGAATGCGCGTGAGGACAAAACACATAGTTCAGGCTAGTGGTGGTCTGTGGGGATAGTCATCATTCCTCTCCTCAAACTCTACTAGAGCCTTACGAAGTGGGTCTGGGCTTTACAAATGGTATTAGTGCCATAACCCCTCCAGTAGGTGGGGCCCACATGGACATGGCATGCCAGTCTTGAGCCGTGTGGTCCAGGCATGTAGGAAAGGGTTGTCCATGGTTGACGTTGACACCCTTGTGTTGGTATTCTATGATCGGGAGATGGGTGTTCATGGGCCATTGTGGGTCTGCATTGAAATTGGGAAGAGATTATGAGACCTTATAGTTGAGCCTTGATGAGGACATCAAGAGCCTAAGTGGGGGAGATTGTAACATCTAAGGATTTGAGGCCTCAGATAAGTTGATCTTAAAAGGAATGATTGGACTACCCATATCACCAAGGTGCACCTCCTTTTCTGGGATCCCACCACTAAGAACTCCATAGTTAAGCATGTTCATCTTGGAGTAGTACTGGGATGGGTTACTTGTCGGGAAGTTGATCCTGGAATGCGCGTGAGTGAGGACAAAGCACATAGTTAAGGCTAGTGGTGGTCTATGGGGACAGTCATCATTCCTGAAACTCTACTAGAGCCTTGGGCAGTGGGCCCGAGCATTACACATGGGATCATCAAATATGATTTGTATTTGACCCTAAGAAAACATACTACACAGATGTTTAACTCCATCTAATTAATGTACCCTGAGGATTTGAGGAGTACCACTCAAATCCAGCTCACCACTTCTAAGTCAAAGTTAGTACCATACAAGATTTAAGAGCCAGACTCTATGATCATCACCTACAGTACTCACTTAGTTTGAGTCTGTAATGCAGTGATAGATCAATCAAACTGCAAAACAACAACTTATAGTCAAAGCTATAGTCATGTAGACAACAACTCATAGTCAAATCTATGGTCCTATAAAACAACTATCTAGCCTTGGTACATGGAAAAAATCTAGAGAACATGCTCACACATGGTCGTTCTAAAGAAGACATCATGCAACTATAAACAACAAAGTAAGGATACAAGGTGATACCTCAACTTGCACCCTGCATATTCAATAATATGCGCTCTGAGTTTCCCATAGGAGTTACTTGTTTCACCATCCAGATAGATACTTACGTTGAAGATGGATGTATGGTACAGGACAATTCCATGCTTAGTGTTTCACTTGATTAAGTATTCCAATTGGGTATCTTTTAATGTTTCAATCAAGTTACAATGTATAAATTCTAAACAAACTGTACAAAATTAAGGGTAGGATACAACTCCATAAGACATAAAACATACAAAGTGAGAACTTGTCTCATAATCATATGACACCTGTATCACTTTCCATTACAAGGTCATTACCAAAATCACCTCACTATGGGATATCAATCCCTCAATCACAACTCTTGAGGATTCCACCTCAAATTGTGAAAAAGGCAGTTGTCAAGTCATTAGACCCAATCACACAATTATTTCTCATTCAATATCACATTTATCTCAACCATGCTCATAATCACCACCCTTTGTTATGTAACTATCACAATAGAATCCACATAGCTATGTCATTCATCTCACCTACAAAGTTAGGGTTACACATGTAGGAGAGAGAAAACACTATCACATGATAATAATATTCAAGTAAAATAAGCAAATGCATCTCACATTTTAGGATTAGGGTTAGGGTTTCACATATAGCCAAATTGGGTTTCATAACATTCCTTCAACTACTTAACCTAATTTCATCACCTCTCACATATCTGGAAAGTACTTGGGTTAAGCACTATTGTTAGTGATTAGTTATTCACGATCACATCATCCGTAGTAGACCATTATTCATGTGTTACTGTCAATAGAGTAGTATATATATAGTGACCTACACTATGTAGAAACCATCGACATGTATGTGTGTGTTAACCATGACCACCAACAAGGTGTCATGACCGCAACTCACATAGGTATGTAGCGACCAATGCTGTGTTGTGACTGTGACACTCGGTGACATCCAAACTAGTTGTTGGGACAACTACTTCACTAAGGCATGTCAACCATCCATCAACGGTATGTTGCAACAGAAACCAACTCAAGTGTAGACCTGATCAACCATGTTATGACTGCTAGAAGACCCTAGCCAATTGTTATGACCATCACACTCAATCATCTCAATCACAACATTAACCAACAGACTAAGTAAGCAAGTAGCAATGCTTCATTGTGACCAGCATGATGTGTAGTGACCATCCCCTTTAGGTTTAAGGTTCTTGTGGTTGCAACAACCTCCCACTAGGGTGTCGACTAAAGAAGAAGACTAAGGGGTGTGGTGACGATAGGTCATCCATGTGCCTATCATTAAAACAAATCCAAAACATGGTCAAAAGATGATCAACTCCATGAATACCAATCGACAACTAAGAGGAACTCTACATATAAGGATGTTTATCAAACCCTAAACATGGGTCATAGAATGTTGCCAAAAGAACTATGTTTAGAGAGAAAATTGAGTTTCTAATGCATATAAACTTATTCAAAACCTCTTGTTAATCAAGATGAATTGACCATACACAAATTGACACAATTCCATAAATAAAAATCCAAAGAACACATCAATCTTTGAATCATCACAAAATTTGGTACATAAATTTAGGGTTTATAAAAAAGAGTAATCTTCTCAAGAATACTTCAAAATTAAACCCTAAAACACATTACATCTTCAAACATATCAGGGTTAAATTTTAGAGATTAGAACAACAACATATAATCAGGTTTATGGCAAAAATAATAGAATAGGAATGGTCATATAACAAGCCTTTTATTTGAAGATCAAACACCAAGTTATAAGCTCCAAGAGAGAGAAAGAAGCCCCAGCATGGTTCAATCCTTCAGCCATAAGATCACCTCCAAAGGAGACAAGAATGCCATGGTCGACGGAGAGCTCAGGGAATGGAAAACATTAAACCCTAGGCCGATTTAAGAGAGAAAGAAGATGTCTTCTTCTCACTCAGATACCACCATGTCAAAACATAGTCTCTGACCCTTGTGAAGAAGAGATCTTCCAAGAAAAGTCATTGTGGTAGATCCATAGTCTAATGGATGAGAGGAATAAGAAGATAGGGCTTTCAAAAAAGGGGAAAATGTGATCAAGAAAATAGGATCACTTATCAAAATCAGAAATCACTGATTGGCCACCCAAGCTTCAAGATCAGACCTCCTTTGTTCCCAACACTCTAGAACGATCTCAAGAGACAAGGAAGAGAGTAGTTCCAAAAAAGATTCTTGCAAGTGAAGAGGATGGATTATATACACAAGGTAGGAGAGAATTAACAGGTTATTAGGTGTCAACATAAGAGGTTATTAAGGGACACATGCCAAACAAAGAAATATCCTTATACCCAATCACATGCATATCTCAAAGGGTAATGTTTAACCAAAAAGTGTAGAGACCTCAAAGATCGAGAGGAGGGTGAACAGAGCTTTTAAGATAATTTAAAGTTAGCTGAAATAATTAAAGAACTCAACCAAAGAAGGAGGAGGAAACAAGGAATACACTTGTGTTTGGAGTGGTTCCGACCTTTGAATACAAAGGTTGTCAGTCCACTATCCAATTGTTTCTGATAGCAATTTTGAAAGTGATTATTTTTTTTGGATAAGGTTAAATATTACTATCATCAAAAAGAGCAAAGGATCAAAGGATCCCTTATCTGTACAAAGGGTGGTTAGCTACAAAAACCCCACTGTATTTTAACTTGAAGGACTAATCCTTTATAAAGCTTAGGTTTAGCCTGACAAACAAACAGGAGCCTGTCCGTAAGCACATCAAAACATTTGTACTTGTCCATTTCCTTAGCAGCATGAAGCCTCGTATTTCTTTCCTGCTAAACCAAAAAAGAGAGACCCGCAAGGCCCAAACCCATAAATCATCCCATCACGTGATTCATAGCCATCCTGGTTCGGATCCAAGTGACATCCTCCATAAGGTTACAAGGAGGTGTACCTCCCCACCCACACTTAAGGACCATCCAGATCTAGAGATATTTTTACAGTGTCACTCAAAGAACAGATGGTCGTGAGATTCGTTTGCCAACTTGCACAGTCTAAAGGTCGTATCCACCCCCAGACCCCAAACAACCATTCTATCAGTCGTGGGGAGCCTTCTTAGGATACATCTATACAGGTTACAGCTCCATTTCGGTGTATGCACTCTATTCCAAACCACAGCGGCCCAAGGGACCGAAGGTCCCGCCCAACACTTTCTGCCAACATTTTTCACCAGGCCAGTCCAGATGGTGTCATTGACCTGCACAAAGTCCGATTTAACATCCTCCCATAGTATTACCATGCAAAGATGTTACATAAAATAAAATCACCTTCCTTGAAGTAGCCTTCACCTTGAAATAGCCACAATCCTCCTTGTGGCAGCCTTCTTTTAAGTAACTTCAATTGCTTTGAGTAGGCTTCTCCTCCTAGAAGTAACTCCACCACCATGAGATAGACTATCTTTAAAAGTAGCTCTAACCAACCTTGAAGTAACCTTCCTTGAAGTAATCTAAATCTCCTCTTGAAGCAGGCTTCTCCACCAAGAAGTAGCTTCACCTATGCTCCCTCAAGCAGCCTCCACGATCTTGGCGTAGCCAAGGAGCAATTACAACTTGTGCTTGTGAAGGGGGATTAGAAGAAGGGAATACAACAATGAAGTACAACGCTTTGATCCTATATCAAGTGTTAGAAACTCCTATCCACTTAATATTAACTTGGCTATGTGTGGCGGCTAGGAGATTGTAGATATATGACACCTTCTAGAGCACAAGGAGGAAGATAACAAGTCAATCTTAGCTTGATTGCTCTCAATAGTGAATGCTCAAGTGTAGCTTAGGTGCTTTAGGTGTCCTAAGGCCTCTCCTATTTATAGGAATGATTTGCAAGTGTCTAGGACATTCTACGGAGTGTCTAGAGTGTTCTTAGTGCTTAGCTAGTCGTTGGGTGTACATTACATGGCTAGAAAATACTAAATTGTTCGTGCTTGAAAAGAACAATTGAGAACCCTGCTCGGTCGACAATTTGGTTGATCAAACTGTGTCTCAGTTGAGATTTTTTTCGATCGGGACTGGGTTTATAGCAAAAGTATTGCAACATCTATTTCCAACTCCCAACTTCCAACCACCTAGTCTAACGGTCGCAAGCTTTATACCATTGCTTACTCGTTCGAGATTATTTTTGACCCAAGTCTATTTTAGAGCACAATTGTGTAAGTTGTTGAACAATGCTCACAATTTCAACCGAGGTGGTTCTCGGCCGACAAAAACTTCCACCGAATGTGTCTCGATCGGAATGTTTTTTGACCTAGTATGTCCCTATTTTAGACTTTTGAATCACTTGCTATGTTTTTGTTTCAATGTGTGTTGGTGACTCTAACTTTGGGGGGAAACCTATTCAAGAGTTACAAGTGGATAGGGAAGATCTAGCATTTGATTTACATGATATCTAAGTACGTGTACATTATATTTTTGTACAAGTGTTTTCATTTGAGTGCAATCATGAACATTTATACACTTAAGCACATTTGATCTTTAATTTTCATTTATCGTCATCTTCCCACTTGGTAGCATTTCCTTATTCCTTTGAACCCTGAAATACTCAAGTAGCACGTTAGATCAACAAGAATGATATGTTTTCATCATCAAAACAAAGTGGAAAAGAAGAATGCAATTCTTATTCCAAGGACTCATCTTGGAGTTATGGAGGATGGTGTCTACTCCCTATGTGCTTCCCACAATCGAATATGCAATGTGGGATCCCAACATGGTAAAACATGTTCAATTAAATGCCAAAGCAGTAAGCATATTATATTATTCTATTTTATTAAGTGAATTCAATAGAATATCCTCATGTGATATAGATTATGATATATGGCATAAACTCTCCATAACACATGAAGGAACTACCCAAGTTAAAAATACCAAAATTAATATGTTTAAGAAAAAGTTTGAACAATTTTGTATGCAACCTAATGAATCTATTAGTGAAATGTATGCAAGATTTTCTTCCATGTAACAGCTTAAGTGCATTAGGAAAATATATAAGTGAATAAGATCAAGTATCCAAAATTCTCATGTCTTTGCCTCCAAAATACAAACCAAAGGTGATGGCTATTGAAGAAGCAAATGATCTCACCACAATGAGGATGGAGCAGCTCATTGGCAACCTAGAAAATCATGAGGTCACCCTTGAAGAAGAAGAAAGAGTGGAGGCTGAGCTCCAAAAGGAAAAAAGGAAGGACATATCCCTGAAAGATACAACAAAGACTCAATAAAAAGTCATCACTTAAGAAAGTGACGAAACAAGTGAAGGAGATGATGAAGAATATGCACTCATTGTGAATGGTAAGAAATATAGAAGGTATAAATCTAATAGGAATTATAGTTCATCTTCCTCTTCTTCCCTTAGGTGATTTGAATGCGGAAAGAAAGGAAACGTGAATAATGAATATCCTAAAATCAAGAAAGTAAAGAAGTCTTCCTTCAAGAAAAAGGACAAAGGAGATAAAGTGGAAGCAGGAAGGAGGAAGGTGAATGTCTTATGGCCCAAGAAGATTAAAATGAGGACACAATTGCGGTAAGCCTTCTTGAATTATCTAAAGAAGAACTAGTCACTAGTCTTCAAGAGATACATGACAAATATATTGACTGTAAAAAGAAATTAAAAAAGCTTACAAAAACTAATGATGATTTGCATGCAAAGCTATATACTCTCTCTTCTGAAAATGAAAGTCTCATAACTGAAAGAGATACCTCAAAATCTTCAATTAATGAGCATAATATCAAGTTGCTTTCTGTAGAAACAAACTACAACTTTCTTTGTTAAGAAATTGTTGAATTACTTGCTAAAATAATTGATCTGCAAACTCAACCTATTTTATGCACTTATTTAAATTATGATGATATTGACAAATTAAGAGACATTTTGCTATCTAATTAGATCAAGAAAAAATAGATATTAAATTAAAAATAGATGAAATGGGTAAGTTGTTAAAACATATTTATAGCTTGAAAAATAAAGATATCCTTGATAAAGTCCTAAAGCACTATTCTAGACAAATCTGGATGAAAGGTCTATGTGCCCAAAGAAAAATCCTATCAAGCACCAAGAACTAGAAAGACACAAGTACCCAAGACAAAGGTCATGTATGTACTGAAAACCACTCTAGCTCATGAACACAATGCTAAAAATAGAAATGAAATTGATTTTATCTGTTGCCATTATTGTCTACGTCTTGGTCATTATTAATTTTCATGCCCTTACAAGAAAAATAAAGACAAGGATCTAGTTTGTTTCCAAAACCACAAAATTATAACTATGAGGATACCTAGTTGATATTTGACCTAAAACTAAATTTGAAAATACTATTGTCTTATCTCAACTAAGCATTGCTTTAACTTACATATTTTCATGATTTGATTAGAAATAATAGATATTTTGTTTGAAATTGATAAATTCACACAGAACCACTTTCATTCGACAAACTACTCGATCGAAGGTCTCTCCAATCAAAGAAACTATCGACCAAAGATTGTTCTATTAAAAATCATATTTACTGGAAAATTACTCTGGTCAAAAAATATCTCGACTAAGAAATCTTCTGATCGAATAAATCATAAACCAAGTATTGTTCTGTAAAGAGTTTGTTACTGAATCAATAAAATTGTGGCTATATTCAATCATGTTGCTTTAAAATCTTCTAAAACTCTTCCAAATTAGTTATTATAAAATATAAAATGATTTAAAAAACATCTCTAACCAAAATGACCATCGCATGGGTACCAAAACTATCTATTTTATAGGATTGGGTGGTTGATAGTGGTTACTCCAAACGTATGACTGGAAACAAAGAAGCTTTTCAATCTTTTGAAGAAAATAAGAGTGGTACGGTCACATTTGAAGACCATGCCAAAGGTAAAACTATTGGAATAGGTAATATTGGTACAAATTTTCAAATAATAAATGTCCTACTAGTTGATTGATTACATCACAACTTGATTACTGTTAGTCAATTATGTGATAGTGTCTATGATGTTCTTTTTAACAAATCTTGCTACAAGCTACTCATAGAAAACAAAAAATAATGTTGTTTATGAATGAAAATGTAACATACCAAATTCTAGAATTTTGTCTTTTGACCCTCTTTCCCATCTTTCCCTTTCATTTTATCATTTATGTGGTTTATGTTTAAATAGTGGAAATTATAGTCGTTTAGTGAACATTTATTCACTAATTATACCAATGGAAGGGTCTATGCACAAATACCTATATGAAATCTTATTTAAGGATCTAAAATGTAAAATCACCTCATTAGTAGAACAATGGTATATTAATTTGTGCTAGAAGTGCAAGACCCTAAACCTTGATTAATGTCTTAAACAAGCTTAATTACCATAATTAAGTTCTATAAACCTTAATCTAACTTTTTGATGTGATTTGAAAACATAAAATATGCCACATAACTCATTTTAGTGGTAATATGAAGATAAGAAACTTAATTGGATGAACAATTTCGATAATGGGCTGTTAATGGGCCATATGACATATCTCATAAAAAGAAATCTCAAAATAAGAAACAAACTTCAAATCTGAAATCTAAATATCAAAATTATACTACATGTCAAATTTATCTAATTTGGATAACCTTGAAATATTAGGAAAAGTTTAGGAGAGAAAATGAGTAAAAAGCAGAAGTAATGGATAATGTGATTATGTAACTTCAAAATATAGAAATAATGGTAAAATCATATTCTACACATCTAATATAACTTGTGGATGAAGTTTGGTCCAATTTGGATGTTGTTTGTGTAGGTTATGCAATTATATGCACATTCTGGACTTTTATGCAATTTACCCAATTGGGAGATTTCCTTACAAATTATCACATGGATTTTAATCCTTAGATATTCCCTTACCATTGAAAATATTTTGAACCATGGGGTGCCTGGTTGCACCTTGGTTTGAAGGTGTTACTTTCTAAGGGCATTATAGGGACTACCCTCTTTATAAATGTGCTTATCTTTAAAAGCTATCAACCAATGGGGTTATTTTTTTGTTTGAAGGACGGTGGGGATGTCCTAGAAGGCTCTAGGGGATCTTAGGACCGACCTTTGGTATACAATAAGAGTCTATGAGCTGTCTTCTTGCATGGCCATGAAGCCTTAGCCTAAGGACACATGGAAAATCACATAGACACCTCATGATTGCCCCCTTCTTTATAAAGGCATGCCTACCCCTTCCCACCTCCCAATCCAAGAAGCAACCATCTCCTTCTCTTTCCCACATCTTAGAGCATTATCCCATCTATGTTTGTCCACGAAGTTGCTGTCCCAAGATAAAAGAGGGTGCCTACCTTGGTGAAGAAGGCTCCAATGGTTCCAAATTTCTCTATTTAGGATTTCTTAAGATCCTCCTTGGTGATTTTGACCAAAAATAGCAAGAATCCTCCTTTAATTACCTATTTTCATGCTGTTAGTATTCCGCCGACCTTCTTATAGGTCGGAACCATGACCTTACATGGTAAAACACCACCTAGAACCCTAAAACATCTCATCTCCATGCTCTTTTGCTAGGGTTTGCACCTCTAAAATGGAGAAGGTGATCTTTGCTCGAGAAAGGAGTTTGGTTTGGAACAACCATACCTTCAAATCTCGGGATCCTTTCTGTTTGGACCTTATTACCTTCCTAGAGGAAAGTTTTGATAACTCCGTTCTAATATATAGCTTAGTACATGCTTAAAACTCCTGCTTCTACGCTTATAGCCGATGATTTCCATCTCTTTTTACCATGTTTTTCTAGGGTTTTGGTTTCCTATTATTTTAACTTCTCTAGAAGCTCTAGTTTGGTTACCTATTCAACTTCAAACCTGATCTTGGGTCAAATGATATTTTATCCCTCTCCCTCTCCCTCTCTCTTCGATTATCTCGATCGGTTTGATGATGTGGCAATTTCCTATTGGGTAATATTGAAAAATTCATATCTTCTAAACTGCTTATCCAAATTTGACAAATAAATATGTTTTGGAATTGGAAAATTAATCTCTATCTAATAAAAACATTTTCAATGTCTTATTTCATGTTTTACGAAGGGTGATTTTAGTAAAATGAATTTAATGCATAAAATCCATAAAAATTACATCTTAATAATCATAACTCCAAAATTAACATAAAAATATGTTTTCTTGATCAGGAGAAATGAATAAGTTTATTGATGTTTTTTAGGGGTCTAAATTCGTGTTTTTTCTAAAAACGTCAAAAATTAGGGTTTCAACACATTAATGTGCACTATATACTCTAATACAGGTTAATACATTGAAAATAGGCGAAGTGGAACTTAAACTCAATTAAAATGGTAAAAGTTAGTAATTGATATCAGTAAGAGAGGTATGTGCAATCCCTATTTATTTATGTGCATTTAAACCTTAAGTTGGGAATAATTGTGCCTTAACCTATTTTTCTATAATGAGGCTTTATTAAATAGTATTTCATATACTCTTGAATCTTTTGCTATACTTGCCTCATAAATCAATTTTGGAACATTATTCTTGGGTCTTGGTACCCCACTGCCATGCTTATTGATTCATATGATTATTCTTGCCATGACTACATTTTCGATTATGTGGATTTATGCTCCATCTAATTTAAACTAGCGGTACTTATGTACAACAACCCACAGAGGGCATGCAAATAATCACCCTGGGGAATGTCTTATTCTCCACATAATATTGTAGGCGACTGGGAATATCTTATTCTCCCCTCATCTATAGGTTAGAGGTTCGGTAGGTGCCTCAACCCTACTTAGTTAAGTACACATAATTATCCTACATGAAAATCCTTTTTAATATAATTGTTAATGGCAAGTTTCTTTTGAATAAAGCCTCATACTCTTGTTATTTTCATCTTATGATGAGCCCTAGCATGTTCTTATTTTCTTTATTTATCTTAATATCCTAGACTAGTTTTGTGACACATACTTTTCTTCCCTTTCCCTTTTTGCTGGGTGCCTTCCCAACCACCCAGGTGCCGAGCAAGGTGATGGACAAGACAAGGAAGATCATAGCTTTTGGCTTGGACTCGATTCATGGAGATGTTTCTTGGAGACAAGATTGTAATACTCTAGACTTCCCTCTATCTAAATCATTATTGTGTGTCTTGATGTAAACCCTAATGTGAGAATTTGATGTATTTTTGTAAACCTTTTATGAAATTGAATATAGTCAGTTATTTTTTTCCGCTGCAATCTAATGGTCTTTCGTATACCAATGTTTGATAAAATTGGAAAATTTATGCCCATTCCATCATACCTCTGAGAGTGATTGGAATGGATGTCAATTCTTCAAATTTTTAGTAAATGAGTGATTTCATTCTCTTACAAGATGGTATCAGAGCCCATGGTAGTTGGAATCTGAATAATTCAATTTTGTCTCCCTAATTAGAATCTATGCCTTACATAGTTCCTTTAGGTGACATGGTTGCCCTACAGTTTCTCTATAAATGATGAAAGGTTTACTTAGGACCCTATAGTTCCACATTAGTATCATGATGAATAAAACCCTAAAATACACATAACTAAAATATATAACTTAATGTTGTTTAGGTTTGCCTTTAGGCAACTATTAGGGCATGAAGCTGAAGCAAAGGGTGTCTAGAAAGGATCAGGTTCTGGGGGCTGGTAATATTTTCCTCCATGCCACTTGCTTGGTTTACAAGGACTCCCACATCCATATGATACCGTCCTGGACTAAGTTGAAATGGATTGTTCAAAATAGTTTTCTTTTAGGAAATAGCGACCTTAGACATCTATGTTGTATATCTTTGGGAACCCTATATTTTAGGTGTATGATGACTTGTTTGAGGATGGATACCCAATATAGTTCCCTTAAGACCCATATAACCACATGTTTGGATAGTTATCCCTAGAACATAGACTTTGAAGTTTGGTGTTTAGTATGCAATCAGAGTGCATAGTGAAGCATGATGTATCTTGTATATGGTCTAGTTAGACTCACCCTTTTACCTCTAGATTAGTTTGGCTTGGTAGGTCAAACCTTTTAAGGGGTGGAGAGTAGTTGGTTTGATGATGTTTGGGTAGTTATATTTTGAGGATGAAATCCTTTCCAAGGGAATGGAGTAATGTAACATACAGAAATATAGATACTTTGACTTTAGAAACCCTAACTCCCTAATACAGAAGTTTGTGTGCTTAAATCCTTAGTTTTGACCAAACAAGTTATAGTTGTAACCACATGTTTCTTTATATCCAAAAGAACATATAGCGATCATCTAATTAATAGTTCGTATATTACCCTAATGAATATCTAATGCACATAATAAGAGTATCTCATATTTTAATACTAATAATGGATAGGCATGATGTTGACCATGTCATAAACCAATAAACCCTAATGAAATGACGAGCAAGATAATTGTAACATAGTCTTGTATTTAATGCATACTAAAAATGTATAGATGAAGAATAATGATCATGTTAACCTAAACCCTAAGTTATAATCATCTAACCTTAACATATACATGCTTAATGCCTTTCATGATACATTAACGACATTTTTAACATACTTTGATACACATAAATGATATATATAATCATCTAATCACATATTATTCAAGTAATCAATATGAAATGCATGGTATGTTACCTTGTTATCAAATACACACATGATTAGTCACTTAATGTTAATCAATTCGTAATATGCCTCACCTTGATAATTAAAATACATGGAGTGGCTTCAATATGAATATGAATTGATTTGATTCACATAAATGTGCAAATCAATAATATAAATAAATATGAGAAAATAATTAATCATGACATTAATGTGAGAAATAAAGATAATGTGGTAATGAGATAACATTTAATATAAATATATGTAACTAATGTAACATAATTTGGATTGAATGAATATTTAATGACAAATTGAATCATTCATGCAAAATAATTCGTTATAACTTAATGTGGTGATAGTATAAGGATTATGAAGTCAAAGTTCAAAATATTAATGATATGATCAAGTATATTGAGGTAATTGAGTAACCCATAATTTTGCAAATATTCTTAGTAATATATATATATATATATATATATATATATATATATATATATATATATATATATATATATATATATACGATGTTTCATGGATGAAAATAAAATATAACTTCCTTGGTAATAAAGTGATTATGACATGACATAATTCAAATAATGGTGATAATGTGATATCATAATGAATATAATGTTAATGTGATGCTTGTCGAGTATATGTTGATGAGTTGTTTGGTAAATGTTAAGGTTGGAGAAATAACCTAAAGTTTTGTGATGAGATGTTGCACACTCACCCTTCCCTTCTTGCTTGTGATTTTGGGGACGAAATCCTCTTTAAGGGGTGGAGTGTTGTAACATACCGAATTCTAGAAATTTGTCTTTTGACCCTCTTTCCCATCTTTCCCTTTCATTTCTATCATTTATTATGTTTAATTAGTAGCATTTATAGTGGTTTAGTGAACATTTATTCACTAATTATACCAATGGAAGGGTTTATGCACAAATACCTCTGTGAAATCTTATTTAAGGATCTAAAATGTAAAATCACCACTTTAGTAGAACAATGGTATATTAATTTGTGCTAGAAGTGCAAGGCCCTAAACCTTGATTAATGTATTAAACAAGCTTAATTACCATAATTAAGTTCTATAAACCTTAATCTAACTTTTTCATGAGATTTGAAAACATAAATTATGCCACATAACTCATTTTAGTGGTAATATGAAGATAACAAACTTAATTGGATGAACAATTTAAATAATGGGTCGTTAATGGGCCATATGACATATCTTATAAAAAGAAGTTTCAGAATAAGAAACAAACTTCAAATCTGAAAGTTACATATAAAAATTATCCTACATGTCAAATTTTATCTAATTTGGACAATCTTGAAATATTAGAATAAGTTTAGGAGAGAGAAAATTAGTAAAAGCACAAGTAATGAATAATATGATTATGTAACTTCAAAATATGAAAATAATGGTAAAAGCATATTCTACAAATCAAAGATAACTTTTAGATGAAGTTTGGTCCAATTTGGATGTTGTTTGTGCAGGTTATGCAATTATATGCACATTCTGGACTTTTATGCAATTTATCCAATCAGGAGGTTTTCTTTGCAAATTATTACCTGGATTTTAATCCTTAGACATTCCCTTACCATTCACGATATTTTTAACCATGGGGTACCTGGTTGCACCTTGGTTTGAAGGTGTTACTTTCCAAGGGCATTATAGGGATTACCCTTTTTATAAATGCGCTTATCTTTAAAAGCTATCAACCAATGGGGTTATTTATTTGTTTGAAGGACGGTGGGGATGTCCTATAAGGATCTAGGGAATCTTAGGACTGACCTTTGGTATACAATAAGAGTCTATGAGCTGTCTTCTTGCATGGCCATGAAGCCTTGTCCTAAGGACACATGGAAAGTCACATAAACACCTCATGCTTGCCCCCTTCTTTATAAATCCAAGAAGCAATCCTCTCCTTCTCTTTCCCACATCTTATAGCATCATACCATATATGTTTGTCCATGAAGTTGCTGTACCAAGTTAAAAGAGGGTGCCTACCTTGGTGAAGAAGGCTCCTAGGGTTCCAAATTTCTCTATTTAGGAATTTGTAAGCTCCTCCTTGGTGATTTTGACCAAAACTAGAAAGAATCCTCCTTTATTTCCCTTTTTTCATGCTGTTAGTATTCCTCCCACCTGATTCTAGGTCGAAACCATGACCTTGCATGGTAAAACTCTACCTAGAACCCTAAAACATCTTATCTCCATGCTCTTTTGCTAGGGTTTGCACCTCTAAAATGGAGAAGGTGATCTTTGCTCAAGAATTGAGTTTGGCTTGGAACAACCATACCTTATAACATTAGGGTCCTTTCGGTTTGGACCTTATTACCTTCATAGAGGCAATTTTTGATAACACCCTTCTCATATATTGCTTAGTACAAGCTTAAAACTCATGCTTCTATGTTTAGAACCGATGATTTCCATCTCCCTTTACCATGTTCTTCTAGGGTTTTGGTTTCTTGTTATTTTAACTTCTCTAGAAGCTCTAGTTTGTCTACATATTCAACTTAAAACCTTATATTGGGTAAAATGGTATTTTCTCCCTCTCCCTCTCCCTATCCCTCTCCCCCTCTCTTCAATTATCTCAATCGGTTTGATGATGTGGCAATTTCCTATTGGGTAGTATTGAAAAATTCATATCTTCTAAACTGCTTATCCAAATTTGACAAATAGATATGTTTTAGAATTGGGAAATTAATCTCTACCTAATAAAAATATTTTAAAGTCTGATTTCATGGTTTGACGAAGGGTGATTTTTGTAAAATGAATTTAATGCATAAAATCCATAAAAATTACATATTAATCATCATAACTCCAAAATTAACATAAAAATATGTTTTCTTTATCAAGAGAACTTAATAAGTTTATTGATGTTGTTTTAAGTGTCTAAATTCGAGTTTTTTTAAAAATTCAAAAATTAGGGTTTCAATACATTAATGTGCACTATATACTCTAATACATGTTAATACATTGAAAATAGGCAAAGTGGAACTTGGACTCAATTAAAATGGTAAAAGTTAGTAATTTATATTAGTAAGAGAAGTATGTACAATCCCTATTAATGTATGTGCATTTAAACCTTAAATTGGGAATAATTGTGCCTTCACATATTATTCTATAATGAGGCTTTATTAAACACTATTTCATATACTCTTGAATCTTTTGCTATACTAGCCTCATAAATCAGTTTTGGAACATTATTATTGGGTCTTGGTACCCCACTGCCGTGCTTATTGATTCATATGATGATTCTTGCCATGACTACTTTTTCGAGCATGTGGATTTATGTTCAATTTAATTTAAACTAACAATACTTATGTACAACCACCCATAGAGGGCATGTAAATAATCACCATGTGGAATGTCTTATTCTCCCCATAATATTGTTGGTGACTGGAAATGTCTTATTCTCCCCACACCTATAGGTTAGAGGTTTGGTAGGTGCCTAAACCCTACTTAGTTAAGTAGACATAATTATCATACATGCAAATCATTTTTAATATAATTGTTGATGGCAAGTTTCTTTTGAATATAGCCTCATATTCTTTTTATCTTCATCTTATGATGAACCCTAGCCTGTTCTTATTTTCTTTACTTTTCTTAATATTTTGGACTAGTTTTGTGACACATACTTTTCTTCGCTTTCCCTTTTTGGTGGGTGCCTTCCCAACCACCCAGGTGTCGAGCAAGGTGATGGACAAGACAAGGAAGATCATAGCTTTTGGCTTGGACTGAGTTCATGGAGATGTTGCTTGTGTCTTGATGTAAACCCTAATGGGAGAATTTGATGTATTTTTGTAAATCTTTTATAAAATTGAATATAGTCAGTTATTTTTTTATTCCACTACTTTCTAATGGTCTTTTGTATACCAATGTTTAATAAATTTGGAAAATTTATGCCCATTCCATCATACCTCTGAGAGTGTTTGGAATGGATGACAATTCTTCAAATTTTTAGTAAAGGAGTGATTTCACTCTCTTATAGAAAAAGATTTGGAACTCTATATATACTTAGATCTAATTCTATGCAAGCTATTGTTGAAAAAAATCTTATTGAAAATGATGAATCTATACAACTGTGGCATAAAAAACTAGGTCATGCAAGTTCACATGTTATCAAAAAGTAAATTAAATATGATCTTGTTCGTTGTTTACCTAAACTCTTTTTTGAGAAACCTAAAAATTGTGAACCATGTAGTTTAGGTAAGCTAAGTAAAACTTCTTTCAAATCTAAAACCTTTCTTAGTAAAACAAGATCATTAGAACTCATTCATGTGGACTTGTTTGGTCCTATGAGGACTCAATCCATTGGTGGTAGAAGGTATTTATTTGTTTTTGTTGATGATTATAGTAGATATACTTGTGTTCATTTCCTCTCAACCAAAGACGATACAATTAGAATATTCATTCAATTTTGTTCTAAAACTGAAAAACAACTACAAAACAAAATATGTATCGTTTGGAGTGATCAAGGTGGAGAATTTGAAAAGCACATTTTTGAGGAGTTTTGTACATCTCAAGGGTGCACTCATAATTTTTTAGCTCCACGCACCCCACAATAAAATGGGGTAGTAGAAAGGAAAAATTTGATCTTTAAAATAAATGGCTAGAACTATGTTACTTGAACACAATACTACTAATAAATTTTAGGCTAAAGCAGTTAACACGACATGTGATGTATAGAATCATGTAACAATTCACTCCCGTCTTAAGTAAACTTCTTGTGAACTTATTTTTAACAAGAAACCAAGAGTTGATTATTTTTATACTTTTGGTACACCATGTTACATGTTAAATACAAAGGATGATAAATATAAATTTGACCCTAAATCACATATAGGATTCTTCTTTGGATACTCAACTTCTAGCAAGGCATTTAGAATCTATAATACCATCTCTATAAAAGTTGAAGAATCAATTCATATCACATTTCATGAAATAACAAAACAAAGTGTTGAAAATGTAATTGAAAACTTAAAAGACGTAACCCATCAAATTGAGGACTTAATCATATCTACTAAAGATAATCAAAATACTAAAAATGAGCAACAAAACAAGGCACAAAAACTGATTCCTAGATTAATCAAGGACCAACCTCAAGACTTGATCATAGGAAACCCTTTTGATAAAGTAAGAACCTGATCATCATATATAGATGTTGCAAACATGGCATTCATATCTTCGTTGAACCTAAAAGGGTAAATGAATGTATAAAGGATGTATATTGGATAAAGTCTATGCAAGAAGAACTAAATCAACATACACAAAATAATGTATGGGACTTAGTTCCTAAACCACAAGATAAAACCATTATTGGAACTAAGTGGGTTTTACATAACAAACTTAATGAAACAGGGGAAATGGTTAAAAACAAATCTAGGTTGGTAGCTGTAGGATATAATCAAGAAGATGGAATAGATTTTTATGAATCATATGATCTCATGGTTAGACTTGAGGATATTATAATGCTATTAGCTCTAGAAGATCACCAAGATATCAAACTATTCCTAATGGATGTAAAAAGTGCCTACATAAATGGAATTGTAGAAGAGGAGGTATATGCTGCTCAACCACCTGGCTTTGAGATTCCTAATAAAATTGACCATGTATATAAACTTAAGAAAGCTCTATATGGTCTTAAAAAAGGACCACTTAATTGGTATGAAAGACTTTAAAATTACCTATTTGATAATGGCTTTTTGGTAGGAAAATCAGATTCTACACTATTTTTCAAAAGTTACAAATCATATTTTCTTGTTGTTCAAATATATGTTGATGACATCGTTCTTGGTGCTTCAAATGATTCTTTATGCAATCAATATAGTGATATTATGCAAAAAGTGTTTGAAATGAGTCTCATGGGAAAATAAACAGTTTTCCTTGGTTTTCAAATAAAAAAATGTCAGTCGGAATATTCTAAGTGCAGAGAAATACCCCAAAGAACTCTTAAAACAATTTGTCATGGAAAATTGTGAACATGCTACCACTCCCATGGCTACTTCTTCCAAAATTGACAAGGATGATGATGTTGAAACCATTGATGATTCCTTGTATAGGGCCGTGATTGGTAATTTGCTATATTTGACCGCTTCTAAACCGGATATCATGATTTCCATGGGCTTTGCACTAGAATTCAATTAAAACCAATGCATTCTTAATTTCAAGATGTGAAACAAATTTTAAGATATCTTTCTGGTACTATCAATTATGGCTTGTGGTACCCTAAAGGACAATCACTAGAACTAAAAGCTTACATCGATGTCGATTATGCTAGTTGTCGACTTGGTCGTAAGAGCACAAGTGATGGTTGCTTCTTACTGGGAAGAGCCTTAGTATCTTGGTTTAGTAAGAAACAAAACACAGTTACCCTATCCACCATTAAAGGTGAATATGTGGTTGATGTGTCATGTTGTGCTCAAGTACTCTATAAGAAACACGTTTTGAATGACTATGTCTTTGCATTCTCTTCTACGCTGATTTTTTGTGATAATATAGTGTTATAAACATGGCCCATAATCTTGTTTAACATAGTTGTTCCAAGCATATTGAAATCAGACATCATTTTTTAAGAGATCATATTTCTAAAAATAATATATCTCTCCATCATATTAATATTTAAGAACAATTATCAGATATCTTTACCAAACCTCTTCCTCTAGATCAATTTCAATATATTAGAAAGAGGTTTTCCTTAATACTCTCTTAGAAGATGTATTCTTTTCTTTTTTTTTCTGAATATTCAATTCATATTGACAATGATGTATTGAACAAATATAATTTGATCGTGGATAATCTATAGATTGATTTATGTACCATATTGGATTCGTTGATTTTTTCCTTCAAAGAAGCGATGGATTCAAAATTCTAATTGAATTTGATGTTATTTTTATTGCATAAGATTCTAGTATTGTTTCTTTGATTAGTCACAATAATTTATTACCATGCACTAGTACATAGACAAGCTCAAAATAATTCACTAAAACTAATCACAGAAATATTTTAGACTGATATGATTCTCGATCGACAAAATTGTCGACCAAGTTCCACTCGATGGAACCATCAGCCGAAAAGGAATTTTTAAATGGATTCTTCTCTGAAAATTTTGCAAATCATAAATTTTTTGTGAAAAGGCCCCTCGTACGAGTAATTTTTTGACCGAATCCTCTAACTAACAACCACTTTTTCAAACTGCAACGGTCGACCGAACTAGCCGTTACAAGGAGCATCAAAATAGAGTCATTGGGATCTCGGTCGATGGAAAGGTTGACCGACCAAGTCACTATTTTGATATAAAAAGGACCCCATTCCGCCCATTCTACTCACACTTTACTTTCTCTCTTCTCCACCTCCTCCCTAGTGATCTTTAGAGCTACTCTTCAGCAATACTCTTGTACGACCATTCCTAGTTCTTCTTCCATCTCCACTTGTTCAATATGGCCTCACCTACAACGTTTGGCAAGAAGAAGCAAGTAGCGGCAAGGAAGGGAAGACGGGTCACTCCAGCATTGAGTGTCATTAACAAAATCACCTTCAACGACATTGTTGCTAGAGAATGCTACCTCAAGACAACCTCAAAGGCCCCTCTTCCTCGACACCCGATGGACACCAGTGACTTCATCACTCTCCTTTACCTCCCCAAGCTCTTTGGACAGAGTTTCTTGAACCATCCTTCCGTTTTTGGTCCACCCAAGCCGTAAATGAGTTCTACACTAATATTACTAGGGACTCCAATAACCCCTTCTCTTTCACTTCCATGGTTGATGGATTAGGCTTCTACTTTTCAAAAAAAGACATTTTCAAAAATGTTTGATATAGATAAGAAGGAATATGGAGGTTTCATAGACTTAACCATCTAAAACCCTTTATTTAAAATATCCACAAATGATAACACCATTAGCTTAGGAGATGTACAATGGGACATCTTCCTTCCTAATACTTAATTTCATGAGAATAGGGGAACCTACTATGTTACATCTCTCACCCCTGAAGCTAGGGTGGTATACCTCATTATCTCCCCTAACATCTACCCAAGAACAAACAAAACTGAAATCCCACAATTTAGGGTGTATCGAATCTATGCTATCCTACAGAGTATTCCAATCAATTTCATTCACATTATCCTATACAATATGTTTGAAAACTCTAGAAATCCTCCCTATTACGATTTTTTCTGTCAAATAATTCAATTTTCCCTTGTCAAAAACCTAGAGGATCTCAACTACAAGTGTGATAGGCGTCCAGAAACACTCACCAAACACACTGTGGATAAGATGGGCCTTGAATTTGGATATAAAAAGGCTAGAACTGAAGGAGAGAAAACCACCGAAGCCAATCCTCGACCTCCTACTCCTCCTAGCTACTCCATAGAAAATCTGGCCAATAATTTGTGTAATCTCAAAGGGGCTACCTTTCACCTTGGGAGACAATTAGATTACAATCACCTTGCCATGACTAATACTAACAAAAGAATACAAGCCTTGTCTCTCGATGTTCTAGACACATACCATATACATTCTATCCCGGGAGTCTCTATCCTTTTAACCTTCAATCCAATACACCTAAATTCCACAACCACCTTCACATGATCTTTCCCATACTCTTTACTGACCCATGCAACTCCAGGACATTCTACTTCAGGTTTGATAGGGTACCTACATGTCTGGAGGCATATGCTCTTACTAAGACAGGCGCACTTGATTGGAAAAAAAATTTCAAGTACTACGGTGATGCTCCATTTCTTGGGAAAGATCCTAAGGTTGATGTGATGTTGCAATCCTTCAAGTGATGTTATCCTATGTAGTGAGTAGTACTACTTATATAATCATTTCTACTGAAGGACATTAATATACCCTTTGTTTTGATGATGAAAAACATATCATTCTTGTTGATCTCACTTGAGTATTTCAGGGTTCAAAGGAATAAGGAAATGCTACCATGTTGGAAGATGACGATAAATGTAAATTAAAGATCAAATGTGCTTAAGTGTATAAATGTTCATGATTACACTCAAATGAAAATACTTGTACAAAAATATAATGTACAAGTACTTAGATATCATGTAAATCAAGTGCTAGATCTTCCCTACCCACTTGTAGCCCTTGAATAGGTTCCCCCCCAAAGTTAGAGTCATCAACACACATTGACACACACACATAGCAAGTGATTCAAAAGTCTAAAATAGGGACACACTAGGTCAAAAAACTTGCCGATCGAGACACACTTGGTGGAAGTTTTTGTCGATGGAAAACCACCTCGGTTGAAATTGTGAGCACTGTTCAACAACTTACACAATTGTGCTCTAACATTGACTTGGGTCAAAAATAATCTCGACCGAGTAAGCAACCGTCTAAAGCTTGCGACCATTAGACTAGGTGGTTGGTAGTTGGGAGTTTGAAATAGACGTTGCAATACTTTTTCGATAAACCCAGTCTCAATCCAATAAAATCTCAACCGAGACACAGTTCAGTCGACCAATCAGGGTTCTCGATTTTTCTTTTCAAGCACGAACAAATTAGTAATTGCTAGTCATTCAATGTACACCCAACAGCTAGTTAAGCACTAAGAACACTCTAGACACTCCGTAGAATGTCCTAGACACTTGCAAACCATTCCAATAAATAGGAGATGCCTTAGGACACCTAAAGCACCTAAACTACACTTGATCATTCACTATTAAGAGCAATCAAGCTAAGATTCACTTGTTATCTTCCTCCTTCTGCTCTAGAAGGTGTCCTATAGCTACAATATCCTAGCCGCCACACATAGCCATGTTTAGCTTAAGTGGATAGGAGTTTGTAATACTTGATATAGGATCAAAGCGATGTACTTCATTGTTGTATTCCCTTCTTCCAATCCCCCTTCACAAGAACAAGTTGTAATTGCTCCTTGGTTACTCCAAGATCGTCGAGGCTGCTTGAGGGAGCATAGGTGAAGCTACTTCTTGGTGGAGAAGCCTGCTTCAAGATGAGATTTAGATTACTTCAAGGAAGGTTGCTTCAAGGGTGGTTAGAGCTACTTCTAAGGATAGACTATCTCAAGGTGGTGGAGTTACTTCTATGAGGAGAAGGCTACTCCAAGCAATTGAAGTTACTTCAAACAAGGCTACCACAAGGAGGATTGAGGCTACGCTCGAAGAGGAAGGGTGAAACAACATGCAACATCGTGATTCTATGCAATGAGTCAGTTGAAAGGAGTAGTCAACCCTAGGGTTGTGACATGTCATATGGAGTTATTTTATTTTGATTTGTCTTCTTCATGTTTCATATATGTTTTGGTTGACCTAACTAGGAAACACTTTTTTATCATTATAGAAGTGATAACTAGTTGTTCCTTGCATGTTAGTCATAGGTGAGATAGTCTTCAAGTAGAAACCCCTCTAGTTGGTTCTGTCGATCTATGGGAGATGTGTCCATCCTGCGTTCTTTCGTTTTTAGGACGTAGCATTCAATTGGATCTTTTACCACTTGACATTCATGGATTTGACGCGATCCTAGGGATGAATAGTTTGGAAAAGTATCAGGTGGTCTTGGACTACAGTGCCAAGGTAGAGATGTTTGTCGATGGTAGATGCTTCATGGGTCTTCAAAGGTGATAGGAATATTCTTTCGACATGTCTGGTTTCAGATATGACAGTAGAAAGGTGGATGAGATTGGGCTGTGATGCATTTTTGGCACATGTAGTGGATACCAGGGCAAGGAGTCCTACTATTCACGAAGTGCTAGTTGTTCAACAGTTTGAGGATGTGTTTCCTGATGAATTCTTAGGTGTACCCCCTCCCGGAGAGATTGATTTTCAGATCAGTCTAGCTTTTGATACCCAACCTATAGCACATAAAGTGTATAGGATGGAACCAGATGAGATGAAAGAGTTGAAGAAGCAGTTGCAGGAATTTCTTAAGAAAGGTTTTATTAGACTATGGACATCTCTTTGGGGTGCTCCTATTCTATTTAAAATGAAGACTGATGGATTGATGAGGTTGTGCATTGACTACCAACAATTGAACAAGATGATGATTAAGAATAAGTATTCATTGGTGTGTATAGATGATGTGTTGGATTAGTTATTAGGTGCCACCATTTTCTCCAAGATAGACTTAAGGTCGGACTATCATTAGTATTGGATTAAGGAAAATGTATGGTAACTATGAGTTCGTGGTTATTCTGTTTGGGATAACCAATGCACCAACATCATTCATGGATCTGATGAACAGAGTGTTCAAACCCCATCTGGATCAGTTTGTGGCTGTATTAATAGATGACATCTTGATCTACTCCAGAGATGCCCAGTAGCATGAGAAACACCTACATCAGGTGTTGTCTTTGTTGAGACAACACTAGTTGTATGTGAAATTTAGCAAGTTCGAGTTTTGGTTAAAAGAGGTCGCTTTTCTAGGGAACCTGATATCTGCTAAAGGAATCTATGTAGACCCGGAGAAGTTGGAGTCAGTAATGGAGTGGGAACAACCAAATACACCTATGGAGGTCTGCAACTTATTAGGTTTGGCAGGATATTATAGGAGCTTCATTAAGAAATTGAGTATAGTGGCATTACCCCTAATGAAGCTAACAAGAAAGGATGTGCCTTTTGTTAGGGATCACATATGTCAATGTTCTTTTCAACTTCTAATGGAAAGGTTTACCAGTGCATCAATATTAGTGCTTCTAGAGAAAGGAAAGGGCTATATTGTTTTCAGTGATGTATCCAAGAATGGTCTTGATTGTGTGTTGATGTAGGATAAGAACATGATTTCTTTTGTATTTTTTGGACAATTGGGATATCCACCTCAATTTGATAGAGTTTTACTACAACAACAACTATCAGAGGAGCAATGACATGGCATTGTATGTGGCATTGTATGGCAGACATTGCATATCTCCATTATGTTGGTATGAGTTGGGCTAATATCAGCTTCTAGGTCCTAAGCTTGTGTAACAGACAATAGAGAAAATCAAAGTTAATCCAACAATAATTAAAGGCAACATAGGACAAGTAGAAGTCCTATGATGATAATTGTCATAGTCCTTTAGAGTTCCAAGTGGGAGACATGGTATACCTCAAAGTATCTCCTTGGAAAGGTGTTTTAAGGATTGGAAAGAAGGGTATGTTGGATCCCCATTATATGGTACCTTATGTTGTGATTGTACGTGTTGGGAAGGTGGCCTATAGGTTTGATCTTCTACTTGAGTTGCATAAGTTATATCCATTTGTTGATGAAGAAGAGAAGAATCAATAAAAAAAGGATCCAACTCCCCAATTTGCAAAGAATCATACAAAGGAGATCATCTTAGGAAATCCTTTTTGAAAGGGTGAAGATGCGGGTTGCACTCAACAAAGAATAACCAAATAGTGTCTTCATCTCTCAAATGGAGCCAAAAGAAGTAAAAGAAGCTCTAAAGGATAATGGATGGATCCAAGTCATTCAATAAGAGATGGAGCAATTTGAAAGAAATAGAGTGTGGACTCTTGTACCAAGAACAAGTGAAGGAAAGATCATTGGCACCATATGGATCTACCCCAACAAGTTGGATGAAAGTAGCAAAGTGGTAAGGAACAAAGCAAGGTTAATTTGTCAAGCCTACAATCACCAAGAAGGTATATATTTCGATGAAACATATGCCCCTATATCTAAACTTAAGTTAATTAGAATGTAGCTTGATTTTTCCAATCACAAGAATTTTCTTCTTTATCAAATGGATGTTAAAAGTATGTTTTTGAATGTTACAATTTAGGAGGAAGTGTATTTTGTAGAACCTCTGAGCTTTAAACATGATAACCGACCTAACCATGTTTATTTGTAGCAAAACGCTCTCTGTGGTCTCAAACAAGCGCCTCGAGCTTGGTATGAGAAATTAAAGAATTTTTTGTTAGATCATGGCTATATCATGGACAGAGTAGATTCTACCTTGTTTCTAAAGCAAATTTTTAACCATTTTCTTATTATTAAAATCTATGTTGATGATACCATTTTTGGTGGAACTAATCTTGATCTTTGCAAGGTGTTTAGTGATCTTATGCAGAGTGAGTTCACGATGAGCATGATGGGGGAGCTTACATTCTTCCTTGGCTTTCAAATCAAGAAAACAAAGAATGAGAACTTCATCAACCAAGGCAAGTGCACAAGTGAACTTCTTAAGCACTTTGGGATGGAGAAAACCAAGCAAATGACCACCCCCATGTCAAACATTGCCATGTTTGGTTGAGATGAATAAGGTGAAAAGGTAGATGACAAGATCTATAGAGGTATGATTGGAAGTTTACTTTATTTAACTCCCTCTAGTCCTGACATAATGTTTAGTGTTGGATTGTCTGCTCTCCTTCAACCACGTCCTAGGAAATCAGATCTCATAGAGGTTAAGATTTGAGGTATCTAGCCAAAACCTCAAATTTTGGGCTATGGTTCCTAAGTCAAGGGACTTTACTCTTACTGCCTACAATGATGTAAATTACACAGGATCCTTGATTGATAGAAAGTTCTTAAGTGGCACTTTCTCCTTCCTAGGACCTTGCATAGTTTCTTGGTTCTCTAAGAAGTAAAGCACCGGTATTGTATCAACTACTGAGGCTGAATACATTACATGTGGAAGTTTTTGTGCCCAAGTCCTATGAATGAAGAAAATGCTCCAAGACTTTAACATTTATTTTTATGCTTCTCTTATCTTTTGTGACAATACTAGTGCAATTAACTTGTCTTATAATCATGTATTACATAGTAGAGCTAAACATATATAGGTTCGTCATCATTATCTTCATGACCACATTGCAAAGAAGGATATTTATATCATGCATGTGGATACGGAAAATCACTTAATGAACATTTTCACTAAACCTCTATCTAGAGAGCAATTTACTTTCATTAGATTAAAATTGCTTATAACTTCTCTTGATGATATTGACATGCCTTCTAGCTAGTTGTTATCTTCCCTATACATTTCTTGCTCAATTTGATCGTCTCTTACTTGAATGTGCTATAATTGCCCTGTTTCTTGCCTTATTTTTTCTCATTTTTAGTATTTTTTGCAAATGCTTGTTTTAACACAAAATAGTACCCTATGATGAGTGAAAGGTGCCTTAATATGTCTAAAATGCATAATAGGGTAAAGAAATAAAAATTTATTAGCACCCTAGAGGCTAGAATCTAAGATTTGATAGTTTTGGAGAGGCTACATGTCGGTCCAGTTGACAACTTGACCGATCCCAGTCTGAGGTCAAGGGTTTTCTCTTGATCAGTCGAGTTTCCCCAAGACAAACTCAACCAATTTCTAGGCTGGACCAAACCTAAAATAGGTTTTAGATGACATCTCTCCATCTCAACCAGAGAAAATTCGACTGATTCCTAAGCTCTAGCCCATCTTGACCTCAACCCTAGGTGCAGCCATGCTCTCCATTTCCAAACCTACTCTCCCCTGCCTCTTCCCACACCCTTTTAGGTTGTTAGACAACATGTTTCTGTAGTTCTCTCTCATTTGGGTTGTTACTTGCTTCTCCAATCCATTGTCATAGCATCCAACTGAAAAAAGAGAGCTACCCCTTGTAAGGCCCTTGAACTTGCTTTATGAGTTGAATGAGATTAATTACCATAATTGAATGCTTATAACTCTAATCTAACCTTTTTATATGTTTTGAAATCATAAAACAATCTTAAGTTTCAAATTAGGTCCAATTTGGACACTGTTTGAGAAAGTTATGCAATTTTCTATACGTTTCGGACTTTTCTACAATTTACCCAATTGAGGGGTTTTCTTTGCAATTTGTCACATAAATTATGTTCCTTAGTTATTATATTATCATTATTGAGATTCTTGAACCATGATGATCCTATTTGATCCATGGTTTGAAGGTGTTTTTATCAAGGGCATTTTAGGGTTTTCCCCTTCATGGATGAGCTACCTTTAGTAGCTATCAACTAAGGAATTATGTGATTGGCTGAGAATTTTGTCAAAGGCAAGCCAAGTAGGTCTAGAGGGACGGTGGGAGATCTTTGTGTGTGTGTGCTTATGTATTTTTAATAATATAAAGCCATGTATACTTAGATATATACTAGAATTTCAATTTTTTTTCTTTTTCTTAATATTAAAGTGTCATATACTTATCCAAAAGCCCCAAAACGAGCCATTTTCTCTCCATTCTCTCTCTCCTTATCCCAGCCTCGTCCTCCCTCTGTTCAGCTGCGATTTTTTCTGCCCAAGGAAGAAGAAAGTGGGAATCCTCTTGGAAAAAAATTCTAGGGTTGATATTGATTCTCTTTTTGGGTCTATAAAGCTTCCCCCTAGTGATATTGACCTAAAAGTGTAAGTTTTTCCTTATTTCCTCCGTTTAATTCTTTGTTTCTCTTCCTCCTACATCCCTCCAGGTCGGAACCAGGGTTTACCATGGTGAAAGTTCCCCTAGAACTCAAAACTCCTTCCTTCTTGTCTCTTTCTAGGGTTTTGCTTGTTTGTGGAGAGAATTGCATAGTTGGCCAAGTTCAGATCTGAATCCAAGGTTTCCTTGCCCTATTTGCTCGAGCTTTTTTCTGTTGGATATCTGAACTACTCTATAGAGGCGAGTTATATAACATTCGTCACTTATATTGCTTACTAAAAGCATGCTAGTTCATGATTATGCTTGAATGTGATGATCTAAGCATAGTGGAATCATGCTTGTTTAGAATTACGAATTTTGTGGTGTTTCCTATTTTATTCCAGTTCTATATGAATCTGTAAACATGTGTAAAGCCTTTATAAGGTGTAACATGATTTGGGAAAGGTTGATAGCAACAACCTATGGCATTCTGTACAAAACAAATGATGGTTCAAATTAGGGTTTTTAAGCTATTTCCTTCCCTATCACATTATTGATTGTTATACCATTCAACAACCAATAGTGTTGCTATCCTAGCAACTTATTTTCGTGATCAAGGGTGTCAAATTTATAGTTACAACCTATGGTTACCACCTTAGGACAGGTTTTGAGCCCATTATACATTTAATTATCATCCACTAAGTATTTTAATGATGTTATCAATCGATGATGATATTGGCTCATTATTTGATGATGTTAATTGAATGTATTACTGATCTAGAAACCAATGGTGACCTAATGATCACAATTAATGGTGGATCACGTGATCACCATATATGATGAATTAGGACTGTAATGGTAGATTTAACTATACCTTGAACCAATGGTTTCTTGGTTCAATTGATCTAATGGTTAGACCTATACTTCAATTGATAACCTTGAACAATGAACCTGATCCAATGAATAAAATTGGATGATTTAACATCCAATGGATTATAACATATCACATGGCATTATATGTGGGTCCTAGTGAAGATAATTCAATGGTTCAATACCATTAATTGGTAGCATTACCTTTGCCATTATATAGTTATATTTGATAAATCACTATAATAAGTGGATGTGTAACTCCCACGTGATTAGCTTGTTATACCTAACCTTGATGTAATTATTTGATGTTTATTGGTTATAATTAGACCTCTTGAATGATTAATGTGATAATGAATTACACTCTTCTTATGTTGAAACCATATTGCAGTACTATTTGAATATCATAGTACCTTGCCATGTTAATATCTATGGACACATATGTGCTAAGGATCTTTTGAGCCTTGTCTAAGGCATGGAATGATGATGATAACCTTACTATGAATAATGTGATGGTCTTAATGACCTTTCGCCATGTTTGCAGCCATGATTGAGGTGAAATCCTCTGTATGTTCCTATAAGGGTTAAAACTCTGGAACATGTAATAAGATATTGGTATCTTGAAATAGTATCATGATAAGTGTGGTCCATTAATTTTCAATGAATGATAGGATGTGGTAATGTTATTAAGAAAAATATATCAAATGTTTTATATCCTTTGAAGTCATTATACATATATTCTTGCCAAAAAATAATTAGGGTTTGAATGTCCACTTGTATGATAAATCCTTAATGCATTCAATTGGCAGTAATTAATCAAGTGTAACCCTAATCATGTAGAGCCCTGTGCCGTAGAGCCATCTTCAGTGTCAAAATTTACTGGATGGTGAAACGAGTATTCCCAAGGGAAACTCGGAGCGCATACTGTTGAGTATATGGGGGTGGCAAGTTGAGGATATATTCTTGTCATCCACAATTGTAGGTTATGGAGGATGGCTATGGTCATGCCTCAGACATTTGATGTGATTGAGGACAGCTGTGGTTGTACCTCGGATTAGAGGGTTTTGTATACCCTATTTTCTAGTGTCGTAACTTGTACCAAGTACGAACTAGTTGTTATCAATTGACTATATGTCATTGTTGGCAGTTTGACTGGTATGTCAGTGCAGTTTACTTGTACTGACCGAGGGAAAGAGATCTTAGGATACTGGCACTCCTACATCTTATACGGAACTGAATAGCACTTTGCAGTGGTCAGTTGGACTTTGAGTGGTACGATTCAAACTCCCCAGGGCATAATAATAATAAAAGATATAATACCAGTCGTGTAGTATAATTTCTAGAGTTTAAATACGTATCACATTGGTTGATTAACCCTTGTCTTGTCTTTACACTACATAGTTTACATGATGAAGACTTATGAAAATTGTGCAATTCTACTTGATGTTACAACTTATTTGCTTAACTGCTTAGTATGCTTAAACTGTTCAATCTGTTCATATTTCTTATTCAATACCCTAACTGCTCAATGAATTTACTATTAATTAAGATGTTCTTATCAATATATGTTCGAGAGAGTTATATCTCTCGCTGGGACTGGGTCACACTCGTGGGTCACCACATTTTTTTAGGTGGTCGCGAGCAACGAGGTCGAGGTTGTGTTGTAGAAGAGAACCAACCTGGTGATCAATAGATTCAGAAGGTTGGTTAGTTGTAGATGTTAGTTATAGATGTTAGTAGTACAGTCCTAGTGTCATCCATGTACTCTCAGGTCCTGGTATGGGATGTGTTTTCTGGACGATATACTTGTATCGACACGAGATTTTGGTCGTATGCCAATGTTTGTAAATATATGGCATGTACATGTGAAATATCTTTTTTATGCAGGATGTGACTGAGGTCTTTGGACCCTTATGCAAATGCTTGATACAGTATATGAGAATGGAATGATGTACATTTTGTAAATGTTCTAAAGTTTGTTTACACATTTGGAATTGATTTTAATTATTTCGCATTTTTGACAATGTGATTAATTAGTAGTTGATCGTGTTTTGAGTTTTGAGTAATCTCGTTTAGCATGATGAGGTGTCATAGTTAAGTTGGTATCAGAGCTCTAGGTTTACCGAGTCTACAGGGACATAGGATGTAGGTTTGAGGCTGTTCTTATGTATCCAACATATTTGATCATAGTTTATGCTTATGTAGATATGTCTAGAGGACATGAAGAACATGTTGAGAGTAGTTATGTTGCACCAGGAGGAGGTGCAGTGAGGCAGGCACGTTATGAGACAGTGCCAGAAGTAGGGCCAGCGCAGCCCACAATTCCTCATCTAGACCCGACAATGATGGCCAATCCTGAGTTTCAGCATATGTTTAGACAGATGATGGCCACAATCACACATATCACTGACAGAGTGCCAACACCTCTAGCTAGGGCAGCCGCCTCCAATGTGGAGTCCCAAGGTGTCGGAAAGGCATTTGAACGTCTTAGATGTGTTGGGACAATTGAATATGCAGGTACTTCTGATCCAGCAGACACTGACATGTGGTTGATAGAGATGGAAAAGGCTTTCAAAATCCTAAACATCACCGAAGAAGACAAAGTTAAGCATGCAGTATAATTGTTGAAGGGTAGTACTGGCCACTGATGGGCCATAGAAGAGGAGAAAAGGCCAGGATTTGTGATAGGATGGGAGGAGTTTCGGAGGGAATTTGTTCGTCTATATTTTCTAGAGACCTACCTAGATGAGAAAATCTCTCAGTTCGAGAAGATTCGTTAGGGAGCTATGACTATCAATGAGTATGAATCAAAGTTTATGGAACTTCTGAGGTTCTGCCCGCACATGGAAGCAATGGAGAAGGAAAGGATTCAGAGATTTGAGAAGGGTTTGAGTAAGGAGTTGACTACTATAGGATCAGCCTTGGAGAATAGGGAAAGGTTTTCCACCTTTGTGGAATCTGTCAAGAGGATTGAGAGGTATGCCTTAGAGAAGCGTGATGCTAATGCTAAGAAGCGACCTATGCAGTTTCAAGGGCAATCATCTGGAGTCTTTAAGAAGCCAAGGTTTTTCCCATCACAGTCGCAACCAAGGTCAACCTTCACTGAACCAAGATCACATGCACCATCACAGTGGAATCCGAGTTAGGGTAGAGGTCATAATTTTCCACCAATGGGATCCCGCAGTACCTCATCACTTTCAGTGACAGGACCGTTTAGGCCATATCAGGATACCAGAACATGTTACAAGTGTGGGAAAGTGGGGCATACAAGACCTTATTGCCCTATGAAAGATGAGGAGGTGACTCAGTAGGCAAGACAAAATCAACAAGGTCCACAACAACGACAGTTTAGTAGTGGTAGTGGCAGAGGACGTGGACAGGCGTCCCATGCAGGATCCTCAGGATAGGGGAGCAGAGGATGTGGACGGCAGTAGGCGACAGCTAGGTTCTATTCCATGACCCAACCAGAAGTAGTGGTCAATCCACGAGTCATGACAGGTCAGATGGAGTTATTTCATTCTGATATGTCTGCTTCTTGTTTCATATCTGTGTTAGTAGACCCGGGTGCAACACACTCTTTTATCACTAGAGAGGTGATAGATAGTTGTTATCTACCTGTTAGTCTTAGATCTGATATCCTGCAATTGGAGACTCCTTTGGTTTATTCTGTTGAGTTGCGGGAAGTGTTCCCTTCTTGTGTTATTTCTTTTTCTGGACACAACATTCAAGTGGATCTTCTACCACTTGACATGCATGGTTTTGATGTAATCCTTGGAATGGATACCTTGGAAAAATACAAGGTAGTCTTGGATTGTAGTACTAAGGTGGCGACATTCCATGATGGAGATGTACACTGGGTTTTTCAGGGTGATAGGAAGATTCTTCCTACATGTTTGATGTCAGCCATGACAGCTGAGCGGTTGATGAGACAAGGATGTGAGGCTTTCTTAGTTCATGTTGTGGATACCAAGGTAGTAGGTCCTAGTATCCAGGAGGTACCAGTTGTGCGAGAATTTGAGGATGTCTTTACTGAGGAATTTCCTAGCATTCCCCCTCCTAGAGAGATTGAGTTTGAGATCAATCTTATTCCTGGAACACAACCCATAGCACAGTCAGCATACAGAATGGCACCAGTAGAGATGCAAGAGTTAAAGAAACAGTTACAAGAACTGTTAGAGAAGGGTTTTATCAGGCCGAGCACTTCCCCTTGGGGTGCCCCTGTGTTGTTTGTTAAAAAGAAGGATGGTTCAATGAGGTTGTGTATAGACTACAGACAGTTGAACAAGGTGACAATAAAGAATAAGTATCCTTTGCCGAGGATTGATGATCTTTTTGATCAGTTGAGAGGTGCCACTATGTTTTCAAAGATAGACCTGAGGTCAGGTTACCATCAGTTGATAATTAAGGCTGATGACATACCTAAGTCAGCTTTTAGGACTAGGTATGGTCATTATGAGTTTGTGGTTATGCCGTTTGGGCTAACCAATGCACCTGCAGCTTTTATGGATCTAATGAATAGGGTGTTTAGACCTTATCTTGATCAGTGTGTTGTCGTGTTCATAGATGATATCCTTATATACTCCAAGGATAGTCAACAACATGAGCAACACCTTCGCCAGGCATTGACTTTGTTGAGGCAGCACCAACTATATGCTAAGTTCAGTAAGTGTGAATTCTGGTTAGTTGAAGTGTCTTTTCTGGGCCATGTTATATCTGCAAAAGGCATTTTTGTTGATTCCAAGAAAGTGGAATTTGTACTAAAATGGGAGCAACCAAAAACACTGACAAAGATCCATAGTTTCCTTGGTCTGGCAGGTTACTATAGGAGGTTCATTAAAGACTTCAGTTCTATAGCGTTACCCCTAACTAGGTTAACCAGGAAGGATGTTCCTTTTTCTTGGAATGACAAGGGTCAATGTTCTTTGCAGCTTTTGAAGGAAAAGTTGACTAGTGCACCGGTGTTAGTACTTCCAGAGCAAGGGAAAGGTTATATTGTCTTTTTTGACGCTTCAAAGAATGGGTTGGGATGTGTGTTGATGCAGGATAAAAATGTGATTTCTTTTGCTTCGCGACAGCTTAAGAAACATGAGGAGAATTACCCAACACATGATTTAGAGATTGCAACAGTGGTCCATGCCTTAAAGATCTGGAGACACTATCTGTATGGTGAAAAGTGTCACATCTTCACTGACCACAAGAATCTACAGTATATCTTCTCAAAACAGGAGTTGAATATGAGGCAGAGGAGATGGATGGAGTTGATTGAGGATTATGATTGCACAATAGACTACCATCCAGGGAAAGCTAATGTGGTAGCTGATGCATTGAGTAGAAAGTCATCTTCATCATCAATGGTAGATAATGCACAATTAAATTATGTGATGTGCCATAAGAGAGATATGCTAGTATCTCTTTGCCAAATGAATGTACAACTAGAAGTTTCCTTGCTGGCAGGATTGTTGGCACAGTTACAAGTGAAACCTACCTTGAGACAACAGATTCATGATGTACAACAAAATGATACTGTGATACAGAATATCCGATCAGGGATTGGTAGTGAAAAGTATGATGGCTTTCATGAGGCAGATGATGGTACAATTTGTTACCATAATAGGATAGTAATTCCTGATGTTGATGGGTTGAGGAAGATTGTACTTGAGGAGGCTCACTCCTCCATGTATGAAATGCATCCTGGAAGTACCAAGATGTATCAAAACTTGAAAGACATGTATTGGTGGTCAGGTCTAAAGTGTGATGTGGCAGAGTTTATTGCTAAATGTCCAGTTTGTCAGCAGGTGAAGGCTGAGCACCAAAAGCCTGCAAGGACATTACAACCCTTGCCAATACCACAATGGAAATGGGATCATATTACTATGGACTTTGTGGTTGGTCTTCCTAGGACAGCCAAGGGTCATGATTCCATATGGGTGATAGTAGAAAGATTGACTAAGTCAGCTCATTTTCTGCCAGTTAAGATGACATTTACAGCAGAGAAATTGGCACAAATATATGTTGATGAGATAGTCTGTCTGCATGGCATTCCAGTGACTATAGTTTCTGATAGAGGTCCACAGTTTACAAGTCATTTTTGGGAGCGTCTGCATTCAACAATAGGAACACAGCTGAGGTTCAACATACCTTTTCATCCGTAGAGCGATGGCCAATCAGAAAGGACTATTCAAACTTTAGAGGATCTCTTGAGGGCATGTGTGCTGCAATTTCTTGGTAGTTGGGATGTACATCTAACTCTAATAGAGTTTTCTTACAACAATAGCTATCAAAGAAGCATAGATATGGCTCCTTATGAGGCTCTATATGGGAGACGATGTCGGTCTCCTCTTTGCTAGTATGAGACAGGTGAATATCAACTTTTGGTTCCTGAGCTAGTACAACAAACTACAGAAAAGATTAAAGTGATACATCAACAGTTGAAAGCAGCCCAGGATAGGCAAAGATCTTATGCAGACAACCGATGCAGACCACTTGAGTTCCAAGTGGGAGACATAGTATATCTTAAGGTTTCTCCTTGGAAAGGTGTGTTGAGGTTTGGAAAGAAGGGTAAGTTGGCTCCTAGATTTATGGGACCATACCCTATCCTAGCTCGTGTTGGAAAGGTAGCATATAAGTTGGAGCTACCACCAGAGCTACATATATTTTATAATGTCTTTCACATCTCTATGTTGAGGAAATGCCATCTAGATACTGAACAGACAATTCAACCAGTAGAGGTTGAGTTAGATGAGGATATTTCCTATGTTGAGGGTCATGTGTTGATCCTGGATAGAAGGGTGAAAAAGCTGAAGAGAAAGGATATAATACTAGTGAAAGTTTTGTGGAATCACCATGGCATTGAGGAAGCCACATGGGAACTAGAGAATGAGATGCGTAGAAAATACCCATCTCTTTTTACATAGGATTTCGGGGCGAAATCCTTGTTAGGGGTTTATAGTTGTAAGGCCCTTGAACTTGCTTAATGAGTTGAATGAGCTTAAGTACCATACTTTAATGCTTATAACTCTAATCTAACCTTTTGATATGTTTTGAAATCATAAAACAAGCTTAAGTTTCAAATTTGGTCCAATTTGGACACTGTTTGAGAAAGTTATGCAATTTTCTGTACATTTCGGACTTTTCTGCAATTTACCCAATTGAGGGGTTTTCTTTGCAATTTGTCACATAAATTATGTTCCTTAGTTGTTATATTATTATTCTTGATATTCTTAAACCATGAGTATCCTATTTGATCCATGGTTTGAAGGTGTTTTTATCAAGGGCATTTTAGGGTTTTCCCCTTCATGGATGAGCTACCTTTAGTAGCTATCAACTAAGGAATTATGTGATTGGCTGAGAATTACGTCAATGGCAAGCCAATCAGGTCTAGAGGGATGGTGGGAGATCTGTGTGTGTGTGTGCTTATGTATTTTTAATAATATAAAGCCATGGATACTTGGATATATACTAGAATTTCAATTTTTTTTCTTTTTCTTAATATTAAAGTGTCATATACTTATCCAAAAGCCCCCAAACGAGCCATTTGCTCTCCATTCTCTCTGTCCTTCTCCCGGCCTCTTCCTCACTCTGTTCAGCTGCGATTTTTGCTGCCCAAGGAAGAAGAAAGTTGGAATCGTCTTAGAAAACAATTCTAGGGTTGATATTGATTCTCTTTTTGGGTCTATAAAGCTTCCCCCTAGTGATATTGACCAAAAAGTGTAAGTTTTTCCTTATTTCATCCGTTTAATTCTTTGTTTCTCTTCCTCCTATATCCCTCCAGGTCGGAACCATGGTTTTCAATGGTGAAAGTTCCCCTAGAACTCAAAACTCCTTCCTTCTTGTCTCTTTTCTAGGGTTTTGCTTGTTTGTGGAGAGAATTTCATAGTTGGCCAAGTTCAGATCTGAATCCAAGGTTTCCTTGCCCTATTTGCTTGAGATTTTTGCTGTTGGATATCTGAACTACTCTATAGAGGCGAGTTATATAACATTCTTCACTTATATTGCTTACTAGAAGCTTGTTAGTTCATGATTGTGCTTGAATGTGATGATCTAAGCATAGTGGAATCATTCTTGTTTAGAATTACGAATTTTGTGGTGTTTCCTATTTTATTCCATTTCTATATGAACATGTAAACATGTGTAAAGACTATATAAGGTGTAACATGATTTGGGACAGGTTGATAGCAACAACCTATCGCATTATGTACAAAACAAATGATGGTTCAAATTAGGGTTTTTAAGGTATTTCCTTCCCTATCACATAATTGATTGTTATACCATTCAACAACCAATAGTGTTGCTATCCTAGCAACTTCTTTTCGTGATCAAGGGTGTCAAATTTATAGTGACAACCTATGGTTACCACCTTAGGACAGGTTTTGACTCAATTATACATTTAAATATCATCCACTAAGTATATTAATGATGTTATCAATCGATGATGATATTGGCTCATTATTTGATGATGTTAATTGAATGTATTACTGATCAAGAAACCAATGGTGACCTAATGATCACAATTAATGGTGGATCAGGTTATCACCATATATGATGAATTAGGACTGTAATGGTAGATTTAACTATACCTTGAACCAATGGTTTCTTGGTTCAGTTGATCTAATGGTTAGACCTATACTTCAATTGATAACCTTGAACAATGAACCTGATCCAATGAATAATATTGGATGATTTAACATCCAATGGATTATAATAGATCACATGGCATTATGTGTGGGTCCTAGTAAAGATAATTCAATGGTTCAATACCATTAATTGGTAGCATTACCTTTGCCATTATATAGTTATATTTGATAAATCCCTCTAATAAGTGGATGTGTAACTCCCGCGTGATCTAGCTTGTTATACCTAACCTTGATGTAATTATTTGATATTTATTGGTTATAATTAGACCTCTTGAATGATTAATGTGATAATGAATTACACTCTTCTTATGTTGAAACCATATTGCAGTACTATTTGAATATCATAGTACCTTGCCGTGTTAATATCTATGGACACATATGTGCTAAGGATCTTTTGAGCCTTGTTTAAGGCATACAATGATGATGATAACCTTACTATGAATAATGTGATGGTCTTAATGACCTTTGTCCATGTTTCAAGCCATGATTGAGGTGAAATCCTCTTAATGTTCCTATAAGGGTTAAAACCCTGGAACTTGTAATAAGATATTGGTATCTTCAAATAGTATCATGATATGTGTGGTCCATTAATTTTCAATGAATGATAGGATGTGGTAATGTTATTAAGATTTATATATCAAATGTTTTATATCCTTTGAAGTCATTATACATATATTCTTTCTAGAAAATAATTAGTGTTTGAATGTCCACTTGTATTATAAAGCCTTAATGCATTCAATTGGCAGTAATTAATCAAGTGTAACCCTAATCATGTAGAGCCTTGTGCTGTAGAGCCATCTTCAGTGTCAGAATTTACTGGATGGTGAAACGAGTATTCCCAAGGGAAACTCGGAGCGCATACTGTTGAGTATGTGGGGGTGGCAAGTTGAGGATATATTCTTGTCATCCACAATTGTAGGTTATGGAGGATGGCTATGGTCATGCCTCAGACATTTGATGTGATTGAGGACAGCTGTGGTTGTACCTCAGATTAGAGGGTTTTGAATACCCTATTTTCTAGTGTCGTAACTTGTACCAAGTAAGAACTAGTTGTTATCAGTTGACTATATGTCACTGTTGGCAGTTTGACTGGTATGTCACTGTAGTTTACTCGTACTGACCGAGGGGTAGAGATCTTAGGATACTGGAACTCCAAGATCTTATACGGAACTGAATAGCACTTCGCAGTGGTCAGTTGGACTTTGAGTGGTACGACTCAAACTCCCCATGGCATAATAATAACGAAAGATATAATACCAGCCGTGTAGTATAATTGCTAGAGTTTAAATACGTATCACATTGGTTGATTAACCCTTGTCTTGTCTTTACACTACATAGTTTACATGATGCAGACTTATGAAAATTGTGTAATTCTACTTGATGTTACAACTTATTTGCTTAACTGCTTAGTATGCTTAAACTGTTCAATTTGTTCATATTTCTTATTCAATACCCTAACTGCTCAACGAATTTACTGTTAATTAAGATGTTCTTATCAATATATGTTGGAGAGAGTTATATCTCTCGCTGGGACTGGGTCTCACCCGTGGGTCACCACATTTTTTTAGGTGGTCGTGAGCAACGAGATCGAGGTTGTGCTGTAGAAGAGAACCAACCTGGTGATCAATATATTCAGAAGGTTGGTTAGTTGTAGATGTTAGTTTTAGATGTTAGTAGTAATGTCCTAGTGTCATCCCTGTACTCTCAGGTCCCGGTATGGCATGTGTTTTCTAGACGATATACTTGTATCGACACGATATTTTGGTCGTATGCCAATGTTTGTAAATATATGGCATGTACATGTGAAATATCTTTTATATGTAGGATGTGACTGAGGTCTTTGGACCCTTATGCAAATGCTTGATACAATATATGAGAATGGAATGATGGACATTTTGTAAATGTTCTAAAGTTTGTTTACACCTTTGGAATCAGTTTTAATTATTTCGCATTTTTGACAATGTGATTAATTAGTAGTTGATCATGTTTTGAGTTTTGAGTAATCTCGTTTAGCGGGATGAGGTGTAACACCCCTGGTAGTGTACCCTCATCCTCAACCAACCCTCACTTAATCTTCTTTGATGACACCTACTTTGTCTCTACTGAAGCTCTTAATCGCTACAAGGATCTCCTTCTTAGGAACCCCTTTCCTTTTAGAGCCTTCTTTGAGCCTCCACTCAAAACAAAGGTTGTCATCAAAGAGATTGTTGAGCTTTTCTATACCCAACACTTAGGTTCCATGTGCGTAGAATGTCGATGCTTTCATAGTCCATAAATTGTATGTGAATCTCACATGGAACTACGACACACTAGTTCCACCACCTAATAGCTAGGTCATCCCCACCTCCAAGATTTTTGGAGTCAAATTCACAATCTCTAAGGATTCCTTGAACATCTTTTCCAATTGAATAGAGGTCACTGCCACATGGAGAAATGATTATCCTGACTATTTTGACCTTTTGGACCCTGAGGCCTTCTACAAGCAATTTGATCTTACTCTTCCTGACATCCACCAGTTCTTGAATAAGCCTTAGGTACCCTATAGGAAGAAGTCAACCTTACCATCATGTTCCCTTGATCGTAAGAATAGACTACTTGAATTAGTTGTTAACTCCAATGTCCATCCAAAGAAGAATGAAATGGAAATTGCAGAGAACACTGATGTGATTATGTACTGTCTTTTGAAGAATGTTGGAGTAAATGGTCCTGATATATCTTACATGATATGACCTATTTTGACTTTAGGCATAATACACGTGGTACCCACCCATCCTACTATGCCTTGATCTGTGGTTTCTTCACTTTTGCTACTTAGAAATCTCTTTTCTATGACATCAACTACAAACCTATCCAAAAAGGAGTGTGCACTACTAAAACCACAATCAAGAAGACCTTCCTACCTCCATCTTCCACCACACTTGGAGCCTCCACATAAACCTCCACCCAAGCACCTCCACCTCCATCACCATCTCTACCTACATGTTCCTCGTTCAATGTATCAAATGAAGCCCTCATGGGATATATGATGCATCGGCAAGCATACAATCTATAGGTTCAAGGGCACCTGCATCAGGTGCTCTTACAAATCATGTCTACCATGAACCTATCGTGTAGCCACCCTTACCCCTCCTACCAGCCCTACCCACATAGTGACTATGGATGAATGCATATGAATCCATTACTTTGCATATTTTTATTAATCATTTTCCTTAGATTTTCTCCTTTTCAGTAATTTCTAGACAAAATTGGAAATTTCTCACTTCTTGAATTATTTATGTACACACTTAACCTATTTTCTCCAATATTGTAGGGTTTTTCTCTAAAGATTCATTTGGACCATCTGACTAAGAGAGAGGGTCATCTCACTCCTCCTAGACGGTCTTCTAACACCTATGAAGATCCTCATCTCAGTACCAGACAGCCACCCTAGCCTTGGTTTTGTCAACTTGTGTAGCAATTTAAATGGTCGTCTGGGCTTTGTGAGATGGTCATCTCATGGAGCTAGTCCTACATCACAAAGCCAATGTCCAAGCCATGCGATTAGGGTTTCAATGTTCTGTGTACATGCATGGCGGTGTGAGATGAGTGCTTTACTAGGCCAACCGTTCAATTCAAGACTTTACATTGAGACCAAGAAAATGCGAGACAGGTGCCACCACCAAGGATCAATTTCCACTCCAAGATCTCACCACCTTACACTCAAAAGGAGTGATCCGTAGATCCATACGATCATCTGGGTCATTACTTCCAACATAATACTTTGGCACGTAACCCTTCTTAGGGTTTCAACCCAAAGCTTCTAGGTGCACGCCAAGCCCTCATCAAACGACTGTCTCATTTAGCAAGATGGGAATTTCGTGGTGCGTAGATAGCAATTTTCAACAACCTTCACTTATAATTCTCTTTCCCCCTCTCAGGGTTTCCACCCCTATTTCAGCTATAAAATGAGGGGGGGACTCCACTAAGGAAACAGTCTGATGTTTTATATGAAATCAATGGAGAAATTTTGTCATTTTCATTTTAGTGTAAATTTCCATTCAAGAGCAATAAAGTTATTTTTTTTATTTCACATCTGTAACTCTCTTTCTCTATTTCATCTTCTTGATTTTCTTAGAGAAGGAGAGAAAGCAATTGAGAAGTTTAATTGTCACCGCCTTGGACTCTACGGAGATCTAGAATTACAGTCTATGGCTCTCTTGCTTTCCATCCTTGTTTCTCTAATCCTTGCCATGATTAGCTAGTAGTTTTTTCATCGAGGTGAGGGGAATAGCCCCTTAGCCATGTGTTAATTGGATCGAGCCTTTACACGAATGTTTAGATGGATAGTTTTCAGTTTAGAAATCACAAACTTGAATGACGTAATTAATCATTTTTATTGCTTGTTAATCCCAACAAATGCAATCGTGGAAACTGGGGTGTAGAACACCTAAACCGATTTAATAGGGATAATATTGTTTGCTAACCATTTTCTTCTTTTACTCTCTCTTGTCTAAAAATAATATTTTTCTTCCTTTGCATTAGTGAAATCTTTTATTCTTTTTGCAATTTATTTTCTTACATTAGATAGATCAAACCACTCAAATCAGACTTTATTTTCTGTCAATCTTTCAAAAATACCAAAAAGAAATAATTTCAAAAATCAATCAGGTTTAAAGGAAATGAATCTTAAAAACATTTTCCTGTGGAATCGACCCTTCTATACCAGCCGTTATCGGAAGTAAAAAAGGATTAAACTTTCAGATAAAATTTCAAGTGAATTGGTGTGCTCTTTGACGCGTATCAATTTTGGAATCGTTGATGTGGATAATGGATTGTTTTGTCAAACCTTGAAAATTTTTGGAAAACTTTTTTTTATTTTTATGTCTTTCGAGTAACATTCTATAAGTGTTGTCTCCTCTTGTTGTGGAGTTTCCATTCCAACAGTATGTTTTTTCTTCTATAAATGAATATATTTGTATAACTCTGCATGAGCCGCCAATCGAATGATCTTACATTGCCAATTTTTTTATCCCGAGCCAGAAATGACTTTTCATCACTTAAATCCACAAAACTGACTTAGGATGGACGAAGAGGAGGTTTCCTGTACGATTGAGTAGGCACTTGCCTCTCAAAAAGAGTTGATGATGGCTGAACGCGTAACTCAAGAAGTCAACTTGCACGCAACCTATATCACTGAGAAAGAGGCTATAGAAGCTGCTCAGAGGGAGGTTGAGAGACAAAAACAACTAAAAGATTTTTCCAACCCAAAAACTAGATATGCACAACACCTACTTGTTCCACCTGCGATCACCACCCCCTCAATTTGAGATCTGCACCCAATGGATCACCATGCTTTAGGCCAATCCTTTTTCTGAGAACAAAGGTGAAAGTTATCAAGATCACCTCCAACATTTCATAGACCTTAGTTCCTTGACTAAGATTCCATGTTCTTCTGAAGATGCCATTAGACTTGGACTTTTCAAATACTCTCTTTTAGGGGCAGCCATCAGTTGGTATAATGTCATGCAGAGTGAAAACCCTGTCATCACTTGGGAAGCACTTCAAACAAAATTTTTGGATAAATACTTCCCCCCTTCCCTCATCTATGAGATCAGAGGACAAATCATGTTGTTTTGAATGGTCCCAGGAGAAACCTTAGGAGAAGCTTGGGAGAGATTTTGGAAACTCCTCTGTTGTTGCCCCCATCATGACATATCACAATCTCAACTCATTCAGATATTTTATCGTGGTGTTGATGATGACACCAAGAAATTTCTTGATTCCTCATATGGAGGAAATTTCATGTTCCAAAACCTAAGCAGCGCAATGGAGGTAGTTAAAAGAGCTTCTAAAACCAAGGCTAGATGACGAACCCGTGGGGTCTTAAAATTGGCTAAGGCTGAGGTAAACCCAAACATTCATACTATTGACGAAGCTCTTAAATTAATCTCCTTGAAATATGACCGCCGGGAATCCTCGTTTAATGCCAATGAAAGACAACCTCATCAAGTGAGGGCTGCGGAATCTCTATGTGGGATATGCCAAGGGTATGATCATGCTACCCTCCAATGTCGGTATCTCTACAACACCCCTATGCATCCTAATGTTGGTCAACAAGTAAAGGACCTTAACTCTATCCATAGTGTCCCGGGATAGGCTTACTACAACCCAAACCAAACCAGAAACCATCCCGAGTTTCATTACGGAAACCCCTCAGGAGTTCAAAACTCATCTCAACTCCTCCTTTCACAAAGACCCCAACCCCAAGCCAACTATTATCCACCACCAGGGTTCCCATACAATTACAACAAAAGGAATTTTGGGAACCAAGGGAATTTTAGAGGAAATTGCCAAACTTGTGGACCCTACGAAGGACAACAACATCAAAATGTTAATCAACCACCACCACCTCAACAGAATTCTCCCACCCATGTGTCAGAGGGTAGGATTTCATCCTTAGAGCAAATCATAATAGCATACCAGGAATCAATCGCCGCTCAGTTTTCTCATCTTTTTGACCAATGAAAACCCCCTATAGGGACCTTCTCTAGACAGCCAATGAACAACACTGAACATCCCAAACAACTAAAGGTTATATCAACCCATTCAGGGAAGGTTCATACTCCTCCCCAAGAGAAACCCATAGTTGTTCCCTTGGACATTGAGGATGATGATACAATGGTCATCAAAACGCCTCGTTTTCCAACCCCTGTCGTTCCCATTCCTTCTCCCCCCTCACCTGTGGTCCCACCAATGGTAATTGATGAGCCAGAAATTCCAATTTACAAACCTCATCCCCCTTACGTAGGCCTCTTAAGAAAACTTGGTTTGACACCCGTTTTGTGAAATTTAGGGAGGCCATGAAAAAGTTGCATGCGGATATTCCCTTTCTCGATGCCTTAGGTGACATGCTGACTGGGTCCAAATATAAGAAATCTCTTTTGACTAGGAAGTACCACACCGACGAGCATGATATGTTTATGCTTGCTAGGACTACCTATATATTATCCAAAGCAAGATTCCTGAAAAGAAGAAAGACCATGCCTCCTCTTGGATTCGGTGCTATGAAGGTGATAATTCTTATAGAAAAGGTCTTGCAATCCTGGGCGCAAGTATTTCTATTATGCCCTATAGTGTTTGTAGGAGTCTAGTCTTTGTTAGCATGCTCCCCACTACCATGGAAATGCAATCAACTGACTCATCCATGACAAAACCCATGGGTATCATTGAAGACATATCTGTAAGAGTTGGGAAGGATGCTTATGTCCCATGTGACTTTGTCATCATGGACATAAAGGAATACTTAAGGTACCCCATCATCTTTGGCCATCCCTTTTTTTTCCATTGCTCGTGCCTTTATTGATGTTGAGGTCGGAACCATTTTCTTGCCCCTAGGCAAAAAAACCCTAAACGTTAGGGTATTCTAAATCATGTGCGGACCAAGCCTCCCAGAAGAGGTCTATCTTCTTGATTGCATTGAGAAGATGCAACAATTGAGACAAGAATGGGAATTAGCTGAAGATCCCCTTCAAAATTCCCTTGTGAAACCTATTGATTATGGATTTGAAGATTCTCAATTGCAGCATTTTTGACATCATCTTGACACCTTTGATGAGATTCATGATGAGGATTTTGAAGACCTAAAAATGGTCTCCATTGTGGATGCAAAACCTGAAAACCCAAGGCACCTGACATGAAACCCCTCCCTAAAGGTCTTAAGTATGCCTTACTTGATGAGAAAAAGCTTTATCCTATTATCATTAACTCTAATCTCACCCATGAGTAGGAAACCAATCTAATGATGGAACTTAGGAAGGGAAAATCTGCCTTAGGATACAAGATGGATGATTTGACTGGAATAGATCAATCCATTTACATGCATAAAATCGCGATGGTAGAAGAGTACAAACCTTCTAGAGGATCTCAAAGGAAACTGAACTCCAACATGAAAGAAGTGGTGTGTCTAGAGGTTATCAAGATTTTGGTTTTAGGGATCATTTACCCCATTTTCAACACCCCTTGGGTTAGCCCATAGTCGTGAAAAATGACAAAGATGAGCTTATCCCTACTCGCACTATCACATGGTGGAGGATGTGTATTGAATATAGGAAACAGAGTAAGGCCACTAGGAAAGATCATTTCCCCCTTCCCTTCCTGGATCAAGTACTAGATGGCCTCGCCCATCAACAATATTTTTTCTATCGTGATGGCTATTTAGGGCTCTATCAAATCCCCATTCATTTGGATGACCAGGAGAAAAGGACTCTTATTTTCCCTTTTGGGACTTATGCATTCAGGAGAATGTCGTTTGGGTTGTGTAATGTCCCAACCACCTTTCACCGGTGCATGTACACTATCTTCACTGCATTGATCGAAACTATCATGGAGGTTTTTATGGTTGATTTCTCTATTTATGGAGATAGAGTTGAATCTTGTCTCCATCATTTATCTCTAGTTTTAGAAAAATGTGAGGAAGCAGACTTGATCCTCAATTGGGAGAAGTGTCACTTTATGGTGACTGAAGGAATTGTTTTAGGCCATTGGGTGAGAAAATAGGGAAGTGAAGTGGATAGAGCCTAAATTGAGGTCATCTCATAACTCCCACCACCTTCTTCTATCAAGGACGATTTGCCTTTCTTGGACACACATGTTTTTATAGACGATTCATTTGTGTTTTTTCACAGATCACCAAACCCCTAACTAATCTCTTTCTAAAAGACACTCTATTTGTGTTTGATAAAGCTTGCATGGCCAATTTTCTTTATTCGAAGGATACCCTCATTTCAACTCCCACCATTAGTGCCCCTGACTGGTCCCTACCTTTCAAGTTCATGTGTGATGTGAGTGATTATGTTGTTGGTTATATTCTTAGACAACATATAGATAACAAGCACCATGTGATTTACTACACATCCAAAATTCTTAATGAAGCCCTGTGGAATTACACAAATGCTTAACTTTGAAAATTATTGCTCATATTTTGTAGGTTCCAAAGTCATTGTTTACATAGACCATGCATGCATTAGATATTTGAAGACCAAAAAGGATGCCAAGCCTTGCCTTCTTTGTTGGGTCCTCTTACTTTAGGACTTTGACCTAGAGATCTTAGACAAAAAGGGCTGTGAAAATGTTGTTGCCGACCGTCATAGTCACCTTGATTTCTTCAATGATGATGGCATACCCATAAATGACTCCCTTCTCAATGATAAATTGTTAAAGATGGAATCCAAATATATTTGCAGATTATATAAATTTTCTAGCCGCGGGTGTATTGCACCTTGAATATAAGGGACATTTTAAGGATAAATTTTTGCATGATGTAAAACAATACTATTGGGATGATCAACATCTTTTTGGATTATGTTTAGATGGACTTTATCGTAGGTGTGTTACTAAGGAAGAGGCTGATAACATACTTGAGAAATGTCATGCCGGTCCCACTAGAGGGCATATAAGTTCTCCAACAACTTCTAGAAAGGTCTTATAATCCAATTTTCTGGTCTACCCTACTCAAAGATTCATACCATTTTGTCCTTGCCAATTGTGGTGATACTTATGTGTAACATCTTGATCTACCTTCCAGGTAGTTTTCCTTGGACATGTAACATCTTATAAAAGGTTCAATATTAAAGTGGGGACATCTTACAACACCTACAGGAGATCTATCGGGAACTTTAGGACATTGATGTTACCCCTAACATAGTTGACAAGGAAAGGGTTATATAATATTTTGTGATGCATCAAGGAACAGTTTCGATTGTAGATGCCTTGAGTTGGAAATATTTCTTGTTATCATCCATTGAGTAGGCACAATTGAATTCTTTAGTATCCCATGGGAGAGACATGTTATCTCCTGACAACAAATGAATGTACAACTGGGGGTATATGTGATGGAAGGCTCGTTAGCACAATTACAAGTGAAGCCAATATTGAGTCAGTAAATCAGAGTAGCATAGCAGAAGTGTGATGGCATCCATAAGTCAGAGGGTAGCACAAGGCTCTCAATAGTAAGGTGGCATATAAGTTAGAGTTATCATCCAAGTTGTACTATATTCATGCAATGTTTCTAGGCTGAGGAAGTGCCACGTTGACACAGAGTTGACCCTACATCTAGTAGAGGTGAGGACAATTGAGGATGTGTCGCATATGGCAGGTCTTGTGCTAATCCTAGATAGAAAAACATCTTGTTTGTTAAAGTTTTATATCATCACTGTGGCATATAGGGAGCCACATGAGAATTTTAGGATGTGATGCCTGGGAAATAACCATCTCTTTTGCATAGGATTTGGGTGCGAAATCCTTATTAGGGGTTTATGGTTGTAAGGTCCCTAACCTAGTTTAATGCTAATTGGTTCTTACCTTGCCTAATGAGATGCTTGGAACCTCTCTCTAATCCTTTGGGATGTTTTGTTATCATGTGACAAGATTATGTTTTTAGTTTGGTCCAATTTGATTGATGTTTGAACTATCTTTGCTATATATGTACTGGTTTTTGACCATGTTGCAAATTACCCATATGTTAGGGTTACCTTGAAAATTGTGACATGTAGAGAATATTTCTTGTCCTTTATCATCATGAGATATCAGATGATGCAATGGGGCACTTTGTTTGAATCATAATTTGTTATATGACATCCTATGGTGATTCTAGGATTTTAAGGGTTTTCTTAGATGACATGGTGACTAAGGTAGCGTTTGAGTGTTGTGACGACTACACCACTATTCGGTGAGTGTAGTGACCACAACACTTGCCTTGGGTAGTGTTGTCTCTATTGAGATGACCTAGAGGTGAGGATGGTCAAAACACTTATCCTCGAGTGGTGTCTCGACCATGTATATGGTGTTTAGGATTTTGGTTGATATCAAGTGTGCATGAGATGTGTCTCGACCAAGACAAGGTGGTAGTCGACCTTGGAGGTCACTACAATTTTATTGGATAAACATAAACTTTTTGAATATTGCATGTGATTGGAGAAAAGTCTATTTCTTTTAAGGGCATGTGTCTTTTGATACTCTATTATGTTGGCACCTCATAATATCTTACTTCCCTCCTCCTTTGGGTATATAACCCCTTCTCTTCACATATGAGCAACCTTTTTGGCCATACACTCTTTCTCCTTCCTTGTAACCGACTTTGGAGCTTTGGGAGCAAGGAAGAACCATTCTTGAAGCTTGGTGGCCGATCCATCTTGCATGTTGAAGATCTTGTGCTAGATCAACTCTTTGGTGGTGATTTATTGGAGTTTCTTCTCTTTAAGTAATCTTAACTCTAGATCACATTTTTCCCTCTTCTAAAATCATCGCCTTCTTCTTCCTCCTTGGACGTAGACTACGGATCATCCATGGTTTCTTTTCTTGGAGATCTCTTCTTCACAATGTCATAGATCATGCTTTGACATAATGGCACCTGAGTTTGAAGAAGACCTCTTATTTCTTCTTCTTTGGATCAACCTAGAGTGTGATATTTCTCTTTCCTTAAGATCTCCTTTGAGCATGGAGTCTCTTTCTCTTTTGAGGTGATCCTTTAGCTGAAGTGTTGAATATTAGTTGGAGTTCTTGGAACTTGTGATCTTGGGAGATTGTTTCTCTCCAAATCAAGCAGGTTATATAAATTTTCCCTATCTATTATTTGCATCTTAAACCTGACCATATGATTTTGCTCTATATATGAAAATTTGACTTTTATATTAGAGGAAATGATAATGATTTAGGTCTTGGATGTCATAGAAAATTTAAGGAGACTACTTTTTCTATTAAAACCCTAAACCCCAATATATGGTTTTTTGGGGGATTGAATTATTGATATGTTTATTAGGATTATTATTTGTGGACCTGAGTTATTTGATAGATGTTTCATTTATCATGAACAGTAGGAGGTTTTAAAGTGTGTTAACATGAATAAGAACCTTGGTTTTCTCTCTCTAAACATAACTCTTTTGGTAACCTTCAATGATCATGTTGTGGGGTTTGAAGAACAACCTTAAATAGAGACTTCTTATTGGTTGATGTTTGATATTCTTGGTTTGATCTCTATTTTGACCTAGTTTGGATCTCTTCAGATGTTGGGCATATGGCTAACATGAGGGTCGAGACTATCTTTGGTCTTCTCTTAGGTTGATACCATGAATAGATGGTTGTTTCGACTGTGACATCCAAAATTCTAAGGGTGGTCGCTACAAGGGTGACCGCGACATCCTAAGTAAGATGGTCGAGACATACGTTCATGTTGTATTATGGTCATAACCAGTTAAGGTGGAGTTGGTTTTAGATGTAACACTATGGTTGGTGTTTGGGGTCGAAACATCTATACAAAGGCATGTATATGGTCATTACACCTTGGTGAGTAATGTTCTCAACGATGCATCACAATTGTGATGTCTCTTTTAGGTGTACCTAGTGTCATGGTCATAACACCAGGTTGTTGTGTCCCAGTCATGACTATTATGACATGTCTTAGTTGTGACCATGATGTTAGGCTTCAGTTTTGACCCATGTATGAGTGGTGGATCGAGATGCTTTGTTGAGTATTATGTGTCTCGATTGTGACATGATGTTGGTGATGTAGGTCATGACAGATCTTCGAGTAGTCTTGGTCGCGATGCCTTGTTTTGGAGATATGTAGTATCACGACCGCAACACATGCACCTGATGTAACCATGTTAGTGAGAGGTATAGACACCATGTTAGTGTGTGGTCAAGACACATATGTCAAAACATCTTGTCTTTCTTAGGTCGAGGCACCTTGGATTTTTTTCCGGTCGTGACACTTGACCTTGATTGATAATTGGTCAAGACACCTTGATGATGGTGGGTCACAACACGATGTAGATGCTTGGCGGATACACTTATATGATACATGGTTGTAGCACAAGCATAACATAATGAGATAATATACATGCACATTTAAGTGATGATGATACCTAATGTTGATGACATAATGATCTAATGATATTCAACTAATGATGTTCAAACCTAAGTCAGTTCCAAGAAAGTGGGGGATGGTGTAATTAGGGTTTGGTGATATAATCATGAAATAAAACTTGAATTGTCTATGTGTGTGAATCCTAACCCTAATCCTAGGGTATGTTGTACATGTTCAAAGTGCAAGGATGAATAGCATGTAATTCTACTTTCTCTCTCCTACTTGTATGGTTCTAACTTTGCAGGTTAATTGAGTGGCATAGCTTGTGAATGCTATGAAGATGATTAAATGATAATGGATGAGTTTTGATGTGGTGTAATGGAATTATAAATATGTGAATGTGCACACTTAGTTATAAACTATATTAATTAACACTAATACACTCCAAACCTGTGGAAAGTAATAAAACTAGGGATTGGAAAATAAATAATGCTTTGTAACCCTGTGTGGTTAATCTTGAAACCCTAAACCAAAATGGAGCAGACATGTGATGCATTTTCTTACATTGAATAACGAGATTAACATGTTGTGATGTTTCTTCTCTCCTATTTGTATAACATTTACCCTATAGGGGAGATAATTATCATATCTAATGATTTCAATGATGTATATATGATGTAATACATGTAATGCTTATATGCTAATGAGGCATGATGAGATAACAATGAATTACAAAAATGATTTGATTGGTCTTATGACCTAGTAATGGCTTGATGGCTAGAGAGAGGTGTATCCTCCAATGATGTGATGAGAGATTATTATCCCCAGTAATGTGATTGTGCTAATTTTCCTGATATGGTAGAGATGATGTGACAGGTTCACACCTTATATGTTTTATGTCTTCTGAAGTTGTTTCACAATTATGCTTGTTACATTGAATTAGGATTTTATATTTCAACTTGTATGATGGAGGATAAATTCACCCAATTAGCATTATGAATAAAGTGAAACACAAATCCTATAGTTTCCCTATACCCCAGAGCCATCTTTACCGTCAATATCTTGCTGGATGGTGAAACGAGTAACTCCTACGGGAAACTCGAAGTGCATATTATTGAATATGTGGGGTGCAAGTTGAATTACCTTCTTGTATCCTTGAATTATTATTATAGCGGTATGATGCTTTATTATGGAACAACCACGTGTGATCCAGTTCTCTAGTGTTGTGTCATGTACCAAGGCATGCTAGATGTTTTAGAGGAGCATAGCTTGACTATGAGTTACTGTCTATAGGAATATAGATTTGACTATAAGTTGTTGTTTAGAAGTTTGACTATTATGCCACTACATTGCAGAGTCGAACTGACCAAGTAATGTTGATGTGTATAATGGAGTCTGGCTCTTCCATTGATCTTGTAAGTATTGATTTTGACTTAGCAGTGGTCAGTTGGATTTGAGTGGTACGCCACAAATCCTTAGGGAAATTTAATAAAAGAAGTAATTCAATTGTGTAGCATATTTTGTGTAGGGTCAAATGCATATAACATTGGATGAACCCCTTGCCTTGATTATGTATTGTTTATCTTATGGAAGTTGTACATGTTCTTCATATTTCTTATAAAAATGTAAGATGTTCTACTACTCAGTTGTAACTACTAAAACTGCTCATATAGTAATATCTACTCTATTTAACTGATCTATATATTATTGTGCTTATAATAGATGTTGGCGAAGAGTTATATCTCTCATTTGGTCTTTGATATTACCCCGTGGGATCCATTTTTTCGGTGGACAGACAGGTTGAGATAGAGATTGTCTGGTTGAGACTGACAATAAATGAAGTTGTAGTTGTTGGATCATGGATATGAAATTAGTGTCTAGTAAAAGAGTCCTATATATCACCCATGCTCACTCAGGTTCGTGGGGGTGTTTTGTGAATATTGTACATTGGTTTGGGATTTTGGCTTCATGCCATGATGGTACATATATAATTTGTATGCATGAACAAATGATCTTATGTAATAGGGTGTGGCTAGTTAGCCAGTGAACAATGAAATGTAATACGTTTTGTAATGAATGAAATACAAGTGACACATATTTCATGCTTTAATCATGATTTTTTGAGCTTGAGATCCTGATAGAAGATAGATTTTAATTTATAATGTTTTGTGGTAATATAGTTATTAATGATAATTCGGTGCTTTGTTTTGAGTAATATCACTTGGTGTGCCAAATGGTGTCATAGTAAGCATCATTTATATAATTTTAAAATGAATGAAATGATTTTCTATTTTATATAGGTTTATCTGTTTCACCTTATAGACAAGCATATTTCTCATTGTATCATCACCATATGATATGAAATCATTCCAAAAACTTAATAGATAAAAGATAAATATGTAGTTTATTTTGAAATATAACAAAACTACATTTCCAACCATTTCAAATGGCAATAATAGTTCCTTGCACGTGCTAAATCTGAAATATTGACATACTACAGACATTGTTTTAGACAACACCACCAATGTTTTCAGAATGATGGTAATTAGTATTCAATGATATCTTACATTATGTGTAACAATATTTTGTTGTTTTGTAGTTGTAGTAACATATATATGTATATCTCATGATCGCTTAAGTGTTGGCAAATCTAACACCAAGTAAAGATTGATAACTTTAAACAATGTAATGTTATATTTCTAAATTGAATTTTTTTCAATTTGAATACTTTTGTCTTCATTTTGTTTCTTAATAAAATCTTGTGTTCTAATAAGCGATATTTTTTATGCTAACCCCTAATTTACCTAGTTCCTCCTTGATGGTAGAATGGTTATCTTAGAAAATGATGGTTGTTACAATATGGAACTAATAAATGTGCAAATAATAAAAAATATGTATAAACCATTACCATAAATGGAATGCATGTTAATACAACAAAAGAAAATGTTGCCAGCTGGGAGAGGTTACTCAACACCCTAAAATATGCAAATATTTCAAAACTTCTTTAAATGCTTATAAGTTAGAAATGCATCTAATTTCAAAAGTATAATCTTCAATTATCCTTAAAACAAAATATGAATGGATGTGAATATTGGAAACATAACTGAATCATTTTACAATTTGCAAATGCATTTTTTTTACAAACATCAATACCAAGTACGCTCTTCTTGGGGTTTTTGTTATATAGTCTGTGATGCTATCATATTAAAGGATAAATAATTATTACTCCACTAGAATGCCTTGCCATTGTATTATTTCAAATTGATCATATGTGTAGAGAGAGTGGTTATAGCATTTGTTATGATATTTAGTTTTGTTAAGTCTATCAAGAAAAATAGTTATATAATGGAATTATTCAATTAGTTTTAGTTTATAGTTATAATACTACATAATGGATGTAGAAGAAATTTGTATAAGAGACAAATTGATTGAACTACAAGACATGAGGTGTGAAAATTAGGATTGTCATAAAGCTACCATCAAGAAAATTGCAATATGTTCTTTTTTAGTAAGTGATGACTATGGTTGACCTACAATAGCTAAATTGCACTAATTTACTGACACTTTATAATTATTGATAATTATATAAAATAAAAAAGGATAAAATATTATGAATTTTAGCAGTACATAAGACATGATTGCTATACCCATATGCGTGAGCGTGTGTGTTTGTGTGTGTATGTGCATGAGAAAGATGTCCTTATGAAGTTTCATGCAATTAAATTTATTAAAAATATTGATGTGTTTACATTTATATATCATTTATAATAGAACATGCTATAGTGTCATCTCATAGCCAATCAACTTTCGCACTGTATGATCAACATATAATATGAAATTAGTCTACCAATCTAAGAAACTAAAGAACAACCTATAGTTTATTTCTACAATATAACAAAATGATATGGGTATTCTTTTCAAATTACAATTAAAGTTTTTTTACAAGTGCTTAATCTTGAGTATTGACATGATACATACAATTTGTTAGCCATCACACCCTATGTTTACGAATAATGGTAGTTTCTATCCAATTGTAATTAATGTTATATATAATATAATTATGATGTTTTGTAGTTGTAGTCTTTAGTACCAAGTAAATATTCAATGACTCAACAATTTAATGTTATATTTCTAAACTAAAAAATATTTTATTTTGAACAATTTTCTATCTTCAATTTTGCACTAAAATATTTTGGTCAAATTCTCTAGTGTTTCTATGCTAACCCATGGTTCATCTAATTACTCCTCTATGGTAGAATTTTTTTGCTTAAAAATTGATTGTTGTTTTGAAATGAGATTAGTACATGTGTATTGACTAAAAATACTCATAAACCATTACTAATAAATGGTATGGGGGTTAAAACAACAAATGATAGCTCAACTTGTATTAATACTAATAAACCATTACTAATAAATAGAATGAGGGCTAATACAACAAATGATGGCTCTAACTGTAAATAGATTGTCCCTAAAAGATGGGGTAAGGATTTAACTTCCCTTGAAAAAAATTGTCTAAATATATTGTAAATTTCAAATGAATTTTATTACAAAATTATGAGCTTCAATCCTTCTTTGAAACAAAAAGATAATGGATGTGAATGCTTTGCAAAAGCATTTTTTTCTTAAACATCAATTCCATGCAGGTTCATATCTTGGTTTTCTTCAATTGTCCATAAGCATATAATTTTAAAGCCTACACTAGAAAGACACTGGCATGGCTTCTCATTGTATTAGTTCAATTAACTCCAATGAGTAGAATATATAGTTATAGAACTTATGAAGATATCCATTTTTTATAAAAACTATATCAAGATAAATTGTTAAACAATAAATATTATATTTTATAGTAGTTATATCAACTCATAGATGTATTAAAAATATGTATATGTAACACTTTGTATAAGCTATAATACATGGGGTGAATAAGGTTGTCAAAAAGTAGAAGATGTCTAAAGTAATTATAATCTACTTTTTGCAAATGATTGACTTATTGCTTATCTAGATAGGCAAACACAGAAATCTCATGATAGTTTATAATGATAACTCAAAATTATAAAATATAAATATGTTTTAGTAATATTAAGATAAAAATTATTTCTTGCACGTGGATTCCTAAGTATGAATCGAACTCAATTTAAATGTCCTACATCACAATACAATAATTTTTCTTAATAGACAAGTAAAATGATGTGGTGTAGGAAAAATGCTTTAGAAAGTATAAGCAACACTAATGCATTCAGACTCATATTCAAACACTAACTTTCATAGAAGTCATGGCATAATATTTAAATATTGTTTTAAAGCATCACATCGTAAGAGAAGTAAAACATTCATCAAATTTCTAATAACTTTAAATTTGAAATTGATAGAATTATTTCTTTATTATTTATGCCTCATTTATGTACATGTTGGAAATATAGTGGAACAAAATAATATTATTATACTCAAAAATAACCTATGGGAAAATGAAATTCCTAAGTTTTAATTATAAACAACTTTTATCTCACTTTCCTTGATAAGCATGGATGATTAAATTTCCTACTCGTCTGAAAAAAATTGTGTATCCTTTGTTACCATTTTTCATAATGATCGATATATTGTTATTGGTTTATAAATTGTATGGATATCTACTACAGGTATCATTATAACTATTTTAAAAATTATAAAATATCATGGTTATTGCCTATTTTTTACAATAAAATGTTTAGCTAAAACGGTATCATTGTGAAAATCCTACTTGTTATATTTTTATACATAATAGTAAGCTAATATTACTTTCTACATCAGAATAGTATTTTTTAATAAAAAACATATAGTCAAATGTAAGAAGCATTTATATAAATAGAGCAGTTCTGTTCAATTTTTTTGTATATGTGATATTTTCATGTCTCCACAAAGTAACCAAAATATTATGTTTACTCAAGTGTGGGTATACTTGAATAGGTTCTAAGAAATCAAATTATATGTGCTTGTATGTACTACTGTCAATAATCCATTCCATTTAAGTGAACAATTTTTGTCATTTTGCTATTTTACATAAACAAAATAAAGTAATATAAATGTATCTATTATTAACATAAATATTAAAATGAAATATAGTTAGACATATAGCTTCAAAGTAACAAAATATTGATAGCAACTCTCTAAATATTTGAAGCTTTTGTGTTACTTTATTTCATTGATAATTAATTATTGGATAGTGTTAATCTTGATTTTTGGTGGTGATTTTTAGAAAATAACACATTCAAGTGAGAATATTAGGGGATGTCCAACCACACTATTCAGGCCTATGATATTGGAGGAAACAATATGATCCACAAGTTCATCATCTCTATTGAGTTTTCCATATTATTTTTGTTTTAGGAATCTTGTAGTATAAAATGTTGGAGGAAGACGACGTTAAAAACACAATCTAGAAAAGATGTTTTGTTTACATATATAGCAACCACACTTGTAGAGTTTAATGAAAAACAAAAGTACATGCATCGTAGTTATGCTATTGGACTGGAAGGAATTTCAATTATAAATACAAATAAGTCATAAAAATTACAGCTAAAAGAACCCCATGATCTTACTCGGTTTCTCAATCGCTTATCCCAAACACCCAAAAAGAGAGTGTATAAATCTAAAACTATTTGATAAAAATAATACATATGAATCATTGAACAATATATGTACTGCAATAGAAATTACTTCTAAGGAAAGCTAATTAGTGGTAACAAAAAAATCAGAAAAATGTGTACATATGTCTTCATTTTGAGAACTAAAATTTTTATCAAAGTCTTCAATTTCATTCTCCCTTAATGAATGATAGATGAGAATCATGTTCCTTTTTGTAGAAATACTTTTTAAAATTACATGAAAATTATAAGCTAACACCATCGGGCATTTTCTTGGTATTACTCCTATGTGCTGCTAGGTAGTAAGTGACACCCATGAATTAATTGTTCTTGAATGCACGTGTATTTTTCTTCAAGCATACTAAACCAAATCACAACCGTTTAGTGTCCAAATTCTTATTAATTCTACACAATAGGCTATATGACACAATTTTTTATGTCGTGAAGGAAAAAACAGATATGGTAAGGACTAGTAAGTTGCAAACATGTAAAATGTGATTGACAAAGAAATTAACGTACGAGTTAAAATTATGGTACATGTTTATCATGAGTGTATATTGCTTAATTGGGTACACAAAATGATATAATAGAATATGCTTGGGAGCATCTACCCCCAAGGAGCTGGAAGGAGTTGTGGGCACCCCCTTAGTTGTGATTCCATGGCAGATGCATTGTTGGCTGACTACTCCCATCATTGTCATTCGGTGAATCTTCACGTCTTCGGAATAGGTACGCATACCTAAACGGATCTTAGAGAACAGTCGACATATTACATGAATGTCAATGAAGACCAAAACTTAAAGGTATTGCCATCTCACTGTGGTGAATAATGTGGTCATCGAGGTGGTCACATTATTCATGCCTATAGGGTAAAAAGACAGATATCGACAAAATTATGTGTTTAGAGCAAACCAAGCAAGGTTCGACAAAGTCAGATCCTACCGCCATCATCGGCCGAGGTAACACACCAACGTACACCAACAGACTCCTTTTTGCTTGGCGCCAGAGATATAGCATCGCTTCAGTGATATCTACGGGAAGTCCCCACTCTGATATTGTTGCTTCTAGCACTCTCCAATATAAATAAGAAACTGATACGTCTGAAGATCGTGGGGACTGAAGAACTATCTTCTTTCCCTTCGCACCGCTTCCGCCAAAGACCCTACCACTCATCCATCGGGAAGAACCGTTACAAACAAATCTAACTTTGTTGTACCGTTAAGAGTATAGATGTTGGAAAATATATACTCAGTTACAAACAAATCTAACTTAAAGTTATGGCGATTAGATGAGGCACATGAGAACTTCAGATGTCACAGGTACACCTTCGATGTTGGAAAATAATGATAGCAGTTCTCTAAAAATTTGAAGCTTCTGTGTTACTTTATTTCATTGATAAATAATTATTGGATAGTGTTAATCTTTATTTTTGGTGGTGATTTTTAGAAAATAACACATTCAAATGAGAATATTAGGGGATGTCCAACCACACTATTGAGGCCTATGATATTGTAGGGAACAATATGATCCACGAGCTCATCATCTCTATTGAGTTTTCCATATTATTTTTGTTTGAGGAATCTTGTAGTATAAAATGTTGGAGGAAGATGAAGTTAAAAATAGTCTAGAAAAGATGTTTTGTTTACATATATAGCAACCGCACTTGTAGAGTTTGGTGAAAAGAAAAGTACATGCATCATAGTTATGCTATTGGACTGGAAGGAATTTCAAGTATAAATACAAATAAGTCATAAAAATAATAGCTAAAAGAACCTCGTGATCTTACTCATTTTCTTAATCCCTTATCCCAAACACCCAAAAAGAGAGTATATAAATCTGAAATTATTTGATAAAAATAATAAATATGAATCATTGAACAATATATGTACTTCAATAGAAATTACTTGTAAGAAAATCTGATTAGTGGTAACAAAAAAAATCAGAAAATGCGTACATATGTCTTCATTTTGAGAATTAAAATCTTTATCAAAGTTTTCAATTTCATTCTCTCTTAATGAATGATAGATGAGAATTGTGTTCCTTTTTGTAAAAATACTTTTTAAAATTACATGAAAATTATAAGCTAACACCATTGGGCATTTTCTTGGTATTACTCCTATGTGGTGCTAGGTAGTAAGTGATACCCATGATTTAATTGTTCTTGAATGCACGTGAATTTTTCTTGAAACATACTAAACCAAATTAAAACCTGTTTAGTGTCCAAATTCTTGTTAATGCTACACAATAGGCTATATGACACAAATTTTTATGTCGTAAATGAAAAAACAGATATGGTAAGGACTAGTAAGTTACAAACATGTAACATGGCATTGACAAAGAAACTAACTTAATAGTTAAAATTATGGTGCATGTTTATCATGAGCGTATATTTCTTAATTGGGTACACAAAATGATGTAATAGAATATGCTTGGGAGTGTCTACCACCAAGGAGCTGGAAGGAGTTGTGGGCACCCCCTTAGTTGTGATTCCATAGCATATGCATTGTTGGCTGACTACTCCCATCATTGTCATTCAGTGAATCTGCACGTCTTCGGAATAGGTACGCATACCTACACGGTTCTTAGAGAACTGTCGACATATTACATAAATGTCAATGAAGACCAAAACTTAAAGGTATTTCCATCTCCACTGTGGTCAATAATATGGTCATCGAGGTAGCCACATCATTCATGCCTAAAGGGTAAAAAGATGGGCATCGACAAAATTATGTGTTCAGAGCAAACCAAGCAAGGTTCGACAAAGTTAGATACAGCCACCATCTTCGACCGAGGTAACACACCAACATACTCCAACAGACTCCTTTTTGCTTGGTGTGACAGATATAGCATCACTTCAGTGATATCTACGGGAAGTCCCCACTTTGATATTGTTGCTTCCTGCATTCTCCAATCTAAATAAGAAACTGATACGTCTGAAGATCGCGGGGACTGAAGAACTATCTTCTTTCCTGTCACGCTCCAATCTCACATTAACCACAAATCATGAGATTAGGACGCGACAGGATGAGATTAACACGTAACCAACCATTCGTCACTTTTTAAAACCTTTTAAAGGACATTAATAGGTTAATCTGATTTATACTAAAAAATGAAACTAAACAAACTGCGGAAGCATCTTTATTAAAGTAATCAGCAATATAAACAGAGTCTACAACATATTACATTGTTTGACATAAAATAAAGTGTAACAGATAATTTACATCTTATACACATTCTCTCTCTCTCTCTTACACACACCTTGTCCCAAAGATCGAGGGGAAAGGACTAAGAGACCTCGAACTACTATCTACGAACCTTCTATTGACTAGGCGTAAGAATAAAACGATCCTTCTGATTTCCTGCTACTGATGATAACCTGAAAATGTTTTGAGTAGAGGTATGAGCCTACTCGCTCAGTGAATAGCATTTCACTTAGCTATCACTAAACAACTCATCAGGTTTATAAACTGAAATTACACATAAATGCAGAACTAAGCAAGGCAGTTCTAATAACATAACAGATTTACAGAATATAATCACATTTCCAAGCATCAACAGGTAATTCAGATAAATGAACAGTTATATAAATTTACTGTGAACCTACTTGATTATTTATTCATTTTATTATTATGCCCTAAATATATGAAGTGTACTCTGCATATAAAGATCCGCAGCAAGTTCATGCTACGGTCCCACCGTACAAGACTTAGCGACACACCCGGGGAGTGCTAAGTCTGACTACTCGTCCTGGTCTGCACAGGACACAGGCTCCTCGGCCTTCTCGCACAACCACGTGTGCTCTCGACTCCTCCTAAAACCTGAGTATACCGGCGGAGAGTCACAGGGTTACCTTCGCGACACAAGCATGAATGGTGTTAGATAACCAAGTTTTCTGGTGATATCGCAATGCCATTGTGACACAAGCACAATTGTTGTTAGACACTGCCCTTTTTCTCTTTCCTCGTTTGTCCGCGACGCAAGCACGGATGATGTTGCAACACGAGTTTCACCCCAAAGTTGCAGACCCGTCTAAGGGGTTCTACGGTGTTAGGGCATCTAGGTCTATATTTGATTAACAAATAAACATTTATACAGAAATATCACATTTCATGCATTTTGCACAATCTAATCATCACAAAAAGCACATATATATATTTATCATAATTAAACATGATTCAGAATCATTTATCCAGATTCAATGCTAAACAACTATATTTGAAATCATTAAATACATTGCTACAATAATACAGGAAAATTGCATCATTTTCACCAAGCATATTAAGTAATTCAATTCCAATGAATCTAATATACTCTATTTTATGTACTACACTGTTTAAAAGTTATATCAATTGATACAGAAGCAATTAAGCATTTAAATTGAGTTAAATACTGATTTCTAAATAAACTACTACTCACATTCTGGAACTCGGCCGACCAACTGGGAATTCGGCCGATCGGCTGACAACTCGGCTGATTCACCCGCAACTCGGCCGATCCAAACCCTGGTCGATTTCCTATAAAGGGAAACTCGGCCGAATCATGTCCAATTCGGCCGATCAAAACACTGATTGTCAAATCTAATTACAGAACTCGGCCGAACCATACGCAATTCGGCCGAATGGCGCACTGACTAGGAAACTAAAACGGATATGAGTTTATTACTGATAAAAAGGTGAAATCCTACTCACCGCATTTCGAATTGTCCGGGTTCGTCCGGAATTGCGTCTAAGGCCGGATTCTAGATGATTTCGGATCGTCTTCTACCTCTGGTCTTTTCCAGTTTACGAACCTACTCCACACAGCAACTTCCACACGCACACATGAAGGAAGGAACTCAGCTGGTCATCGCTGCTCGCGGCTAGGAGGTTGTGGATTCGAGCTTGGGCCTCAAGGCCGGACTCAAGGGTGGCGTTTCATGGTGCTTCTTGTGCCAGGACGGCCCCTGGCCAGAGCCGCAAGCTAGCCGGCGCTGCCGCTGGCCGGCGCTGCTCAAGCGGGTCGAGGCCGTGGGTGGTTGGGGCGAGGAAGAGAGGAGGAAAGGAAGAAGAAGACAACGCCAAGCTAGCTCAGCTCAAGGAGCCCTAAATCACCCCGCCCATCTCCCTCTATTGGCCGGTCGGCCTACTGTAGTGTGCGTCTGCTTCAAGCGGTTGCCCTGTTCTATCGGGCGAAAGAAGAAGAAGAGATGAGGGTCGGTTCGCGGAGGGGCCGTAATGCAATTTACCCATCAAAAACCTAAAATTACAACTAGGTCCCTAAACACTCAAATGCCCGTATCTTTTAACTCGGAAGTCGGTTTCGGGTGATTTTTCTTGCAAACTCTCAAGCACGAGATTCTCTATCATCCCAGGGCATAAAATCATGTTAACTATCTTGTCACATCAGGTCAAAACACTAATTACAACATTGAGTATTCAACTCAACCTAATTAACTAATTAATCAACATTGATATTATTAGTCGCCTTAGGTGATTCAAACTCAACTATTGATTCATATATTAACTTATTCTGATTATCCATGATATTTAATTTGATACTCAACACTAATTGCGGTGTTTTACGTAATTCGAGGTATATATTAGTTAATCAGGAAGTGGGTCATAACAACCTTTTCCCCTTAAAAGAATTTCATCCCGAAATTCCTAAAAGAGAAAGGAGACTTGTTATGTATCTCAAACTCAAGTTCCCACATGGTTTCTTCTAAATTAAGATTTCTCCACAAAACTATCACTAATGGTACCTCACAATTCGTGAGTTTCTTGATCCTCTGATCAACCATCTGTATAGGTCCCTTAACCTAGAACACATCTGGTCTGATTTTAGACCAAACCACAATACATTGTCTTTCTAGAACTGTTATAACAGTATCTCAAATTATGGTAATTACCAAGAATTTATTATACTATTCATGCAAACAAACTAAGATTCTTAAATAAACAGAATGCAAGTCAATTTGGTACTAAAATTAAATCATGCAAATTGACTGTTAAACATCATCACATCTTTTAATGGAAACTGATATCAAAATACGTGATTCATCGTACACCCTATCCTTAGGGTTTCATTTTCCTTGTTCATTCATCACATGCCAACACCCTACTCTTAGGGTTATCTTATTCGCTAATCACATGGAAACACCCTACTCTTAGGGTTTCCATTATCTCATCTGTTTGATTGCAATTCAAATCACAATACGGTATTATTCTAAAACTAGCAGAGCAGTATATTTCAAATCATTGTAATTACTGAGTAATGTTCATATCATGCATGCAGACAGATTAAAAATTCATAAATATTCCAAACTCAAGTCAATTTTGGCACATACATACTAAATTCATGTAAATGTCAGGTTACACACATTAACATAACAGGAAGCATGCAACAAGATTTATTTGCATATTTTAAATTTTGTCTTGCTAGCTTGAAATCATACATCTAATGATTTACCAAATCTGTGTTTTCTGGGTTCATTCTTAAACCGTACCATTATCAGTTGTATACTTCTAAACTCAATATGATATGATTGAAACTGGATTACCAAGCAACCTAATTATTTCATCCATGTATATCTTAGTCAAGTCTCGAGACATCAAAGGTCGACTTAATATGAAGAAAATGAGCAGACTAAATTAGTCTATTCACATTCATTCCTATTAAATCACAACATCAAGGTATCCTGGGTAATCTTACCACAAATTCCATTGTGGTAAATTCCCACCACTACTACAGAAATAGCATTCAGTGTCGCTTTTCTGGGCGTCGGTTATTAAGGAAAACAGACGCCTTATCTTATAGGCATCGGTTATTTAGATAAACCGACGTCTATATTCGAAGACCAGCCAAACACGGGTACCGCTTTTTATACTGCGTCGGTTGTTTATAAAAAAACCGATGCATAAAGTCGCCCGCGGAATCCAATTTTGGAGCGAAAAAATAATGTCACTTTCGGCGTCGGTTTTGTAGTTAAAACACCGACGCTTATGTGCGATGGAAATTTGCGCGAAAAGTGTTCTTTTCCGCGTCGGTCGTCCGTTAATAACCGACGCTGAAGGTGGTTCCCGCCAAACATTTTCACGAAAATATCTTCCAAATGGACGTCGGATGTTGTGAACGACCGACGCAAAAGATGTTTAAGCGTCGGTGGGTGTAAACAACCGACGCTATTTGGGAACTTATAACCCTCGATCGCCTGACTCTTCCCATTTCTTCTCTTCCATTGCGAGCCGATTTCTCTCCCTGCTCCTGCCGCCGCCACCCTGCTCCTGCTCGCCCTGCTCCTGCCGCCGCCCGCCGGAGAACCGGCGCCGCCGCCACGCCTGAGAACCGGCGCCGCCGCCACGCCTGAGAACCGGCACCGCCGCCACGACAACACCCCGTTCTCCTGTGCTGCTGCTCCTTCTCCTCCGCCTGCTTACCCACCGGCGCCCGCCTGCCGCCGCCTGCCTGCCTGCCTCCGCCTGACGCTCCTTGGTCGTCGGAGTCGCTGCCGCTGGTTCTGGAGCTCGCCGGCCACCGCCCACGTACTCAAGCAGCTCAACCTCGCCCTACTCTGCTTGCCCAGGTACCTGCCGACCTACCCAGGCGCGAAATTGGTTCCCTACTCTGCTTGCTTAATGTATGTTTGCCCATGTATGTTTATGTGCCAACCTAATCTGCTTGCCTAATCTGCTTGCGCGAAATTGGCTCCCTACTCCCATGTATGTTTATGTGCCAACCTATCCATGTTGCCTATAGTTTATAACATTGCATTGTGAATTATTGCATGTTTGAAACTATGAAATTCTCGATTTATTAGATGATATTCAAGAAAACCCTAGTTTGATGAGCATGTTGTTAATCATGTTAATTATGATTCTTCTATATATTCTGATGTCATTATATAATTATGTGATCCCAAAATATTAAATTGAATTAGAATGATTTCATGAATTATAGGGTTTATATAAGAATGACAACACATGTATTTGTTGGCCTAGAAACCCGTCCAAGATTTACTCAGTAGGAGTAAATCTTGGATAGTCCCCGGTTTGGGACTGTTCTTGAACACCTAATCTCACTTAGGATGTAAGTGTATAATGTGTATTGGGTTTTCGAGAAAATTTCGGTAGCATTTCCCCGTTTGTTCTCTAAGTACATATGTACTTAGAGAACAACGGGGAAATGCTGCCGAAATTTTCTTGAAAACCAAATACACATTATACACTTACTAGTGAGATTAGGTGTTCAAGGATGGGATAGGTGGTACACATTTATTATATATAACATTGACATCAAATGTGTTTGTTGGCCTAGAAACCCGTCCAAGATTGACTAATATATACTTGTTTCCTAATATATACTTGTTTAAAAGGTTAACTGATGTTATACAACTTTTTCTGAAAATATATAAAATCGTTATATGTACTTACACTTTGTTAATACTAATATTGTGCAGTCTCTGTCTTCCCATAACAATGACTATGAATTGGGCCTCTATGTCAATGTTAACGTTCCCTATTGAAGAACAATTGGACATCATCCTAGATGATCGTTCCTTAAACCAATTGGTCATACCCAAACATTGGCGTTTTCTAAAAGGAAGACAGTACATGCCTGGTAAAGTGACCCTAACTTTTGGAAATTATTCACATGTAATCGAGGTTGAGTATGATACGGCGGGAAATCTTGTATCAAAATCCGGTTGGCGTGATTGGATTGGAGAGCTGTATCTGGTCCGTTGGAATAGGCTTTTTCTCCGTCCAGTTGGCGATAATTCCATCAAAGTTTGGATAACCAATAACAACTGCGAGACCCCCGATCATCTTCTGCGGTATGAGCGCACGGCGTCGGATATCATCTATGAGGAATCTGAATCTGAGGCGTGATTGGATTGGAGAGCTTCGTGACACAGCTTCATTATCAAAAAGAAGTTATTGATGCATGCGGGACCATGTTGATGTAGTATTTAGTTGTCTATCTATCTAGACTTGTCTGTATTAATAGTTTTTTTAATTATGCGCATGTTTAGGGGTACACCAACCCCTTTGTTTAGTTATTGTTATAACTAAAGTGTGTGTTCCCATGAATGGAACTGTAAGTTGCTACATGAATGCTTATAACTGAAGTGTGTGTTCCCATGAATGTTCCCATTTACATGATTACACTACTATTTTCTCATATTGTCTTGCCTCAAAAAAAAATTCTTTTATTGTTTAGTCTATTTTAATACGACATACTTGCTTATATCTTTCTTAATGATGAACTGTAATACGACATACTTGTGTATATACTTGTTTCCTAATATATACTTGCTTTCTCTGATCATAGAATGGATAGATCATGGATGTCCATTCGTAATCGTTGCACCCCAGAGTTTATATCTGGTCTTGATCAGTTTATTAGATTTGCCGAGGAACATCAGAAAAAACCTACAGATAGGTTCTACTGTCCATGTAGGCATTGCGGTAACAACTTGAAAGTCAACACTGGTGAGGAAATCAAAAGTCATGTCATGTGCAACGGGATTGTACAAGGCTATACAGAATGGCACTGGCATGGAGAGATTTCAAAATTGAAACCAGTAGATGTCAATAGCAGTGCTTGGGTGGAAGAAGAAATTGCCTACGATGACGTAAATGTGAACGAACCAGTTGCAGCAGACATTGTTGATGCGATGCTGGATAGTTGTAGGGTAGAGCACACCGATCCACCTCCTATCTTTACAAACATTGTGCATGATGCTGAGATACCGTTATACACAGGCTGTGCTAAGTTTACGAAGCTTAGCGCTGTGCTGAGATTGTATAAGTTGAAAGCTAACAATAGATGGAGCGACAAAAGCTTCACTGAATTGTTGACTTTGTTGAAAGAAATTCTTCCTGAAGGAAACGAGCTGCCAATCTCAACATACCAGGTAAAGAAAATGTTGTGCCCAATGGGAATGGAGGCCAAAAAGATACACGCATGCCCGAATGATTGTGTATTATTTCAAAAGGACTATGTAGATTTGAAAGATTGTCCAAAATGTGGTGCGTCACGATATAAATTGACGACTTCGGGGGAGTCCAAAACTGGTTCTCCTGCCAAGGTGTTGTGGTATCTACCTATAACATCACGGTTTCAACGCTTGTTCGCAAATCCGAAAGATGCGAAGAATTTGAGGTGGCATGCAAATGTTAAGAAAAATAATGATGGGATCCTACGACGTGCGTCTAATTCCCCACAGTGGAAGAAGATTGATGTATTGTTCCCTGAATTTGGTGAAGAAGTCAGGAATCTAAGACTTGGGCTTTGTACAGACGGGATGAATCCGTACGGGACATTGAGCAGCCAACATAGCACTTGGCTAGTCATGCTTGTTATATACAATCTCCCTCCCTGGCTGTGTATGAAAAATAAGTACGTTATGTTGTCATCGTTGATATCGGGCCCTAAACAACCCGGAAATGATATCGATGTTTATCTTGAACCTTTGATTGATGACTTAAAGAAACTTTGGGCTGAAGGTGTGATGACCTATGATGCTTCAGCAAGAGAGACATTTCGTTTGCATGCTATGTTGTTTTGCACTATTAATGACTTTCCGGCATATGGGAATTTGTCTGGATATAGTGTCAAAGGAGCTAAAGCGTGTCCTATATGTGAAGAAAACACTGATTCAATAAGACTAAAATATGGCGGCAAGACTGTATATCTTGGTCATCGAAGGTTTCTTTCAAAATTCCATCCGTATCGTAGGAAGCGCAAAGCATTCAATGGATGGAATGATGAACGGAGTGCACCTAAACTTATACCAGGGGATGTTGTTTATGAAAGAGTAAAAGACATTGTCAATGAATTTGGTAAAAAATCACAATGTAGTATGGCCACACGGAGTGTCAATTCTTCATTCAAAAAGAAGTCAATATTTTGGGATCTTCCTTATTGGAGTTCTTTGTCAGTCAGGCATTGTATCGATGTAATGCACGTTGAGAAAAATGTCTGTGATAGCATCATTGGTACTCTATTAAATATACCAGGTAAGACTAAAGATGGGATAAAATCCAGACTGGACCTACGTGAAATGGGAATAAGGTCAGAATTAACAGAATTACGTGAAATGGGTAATAAAAGAACATACTTACCTCCCGCTTGTTACACGTTGTCTAGAAAGGAGAAGAAAACTTTTTGTGAATGCTTGGTAAATGTTAAGGTGCCACATGGTTACTCATCCAACATCCGTAGATTGGTATCAATGAAAGATATGAAGTTGATAGGTCTTAAATCTCATGATTGTCACACTCTAATGCAACAAATATTGCCCGTGGCAATTCGATCTATATTGCCGAAGCATGTAAGGTTTGCAATTACCAGACTTTGTTTCTTTTTCAACAGTCTATGCAGCAAAGTTATTGACCCTGATACTCTCGATAATTTGCAAAGAGAAGTGGTTGTTACCCTATGTCAGCTTGAGATGTATTTCCCTCCTTCGTTCTTTGATATCATGGTACATCTTGTTGTCCACTTGACTAGGGAAGTGAAAATGTTGGGACCGGTTTTCTTGCATTGGATGTATCCCTTTGAACGATACATGAGCGTTTTTAAAGGTGATGTTCGAAACCGTTATCGTCCTGAAGGGAGTATTATTGAAGGTTATGTGGCGAGAGAGGTTATGGATTTCTGCAATGACTTTCTCAGTGGTAATGACACTCCTGATAATGACAAGAATATTGAGGAGGGCAAAGGAATTTTGGGATCACGGGTGAAAGTAATCAGCCGTGAGGAGTTGGAACAAGCTCACTTGTATATTTTACATAATATGGACGAAGTGAGTGTTTATATCGAGGAACATACCAATTTGATAAAGAGACAACATCCTCGAGCAAGTTCAATGTGGCTTTCTAGAGAGCATAATAAGACTTTTACTAAGTGGTTTGAAGATAAAGTCTTACATCAACTATCTCAAACACCAAATGATATTACAGAAACTATCAAATGTCTCGCCTTTAAACCAAAACCGAATGTTATGTCTTATGAAGGGTTTGACATTAATGGATTCACATATTACACAAAGCGCCAAGATGATAAGAGTGTCGTCCAAAATAGTGGGGTCACTCTTCAAGCGTCAACTATGTACTTTGCAAGTGCAAAGGATAAGAGTCCACGTGAAGCTAAAATGTCATATTACGGTGTCATTGAAGACATTTGGGAGTTTGACTACATAGATTTCAATATTCCGCTCTTTAAATGTAATTGGGTTGATAACACCAAAGGAGTTATAGTGGATGAATTGGGTTTCACTTTGGTGAACTTTGAAATGATTGGCGAGAAGGCTGAACCATTCATATTGGCATCACAGGCAAAACAAATATTCTACATCGATGATCCTGCAAATGATAAATGGTCGGTTGTTCTTCATGGTAAAAGACAGTTCATTGAAGATCCTATAGATGAAGAAGAGTACTATGATAAGTATGATGACTCCAGTCCATTCTCAGTTGGGTTGACAACTCCACAAAATATTGAAGCTAATGATGACTTATATGTGCGCGGAGATCACAATGAAGGATTGTTAATTGATAAAAGATCACAATTTTAGAGACATGTATGTTTATACAAATGGTAAATGTTTTCCTTTTTCTAATTTATACAAATGCTAAATGTTTTCCTTTTTCTAGTTGATACAAATGCTAAATGTTTGCCATTTTAATATTTTCAGATGGCTGACCATGATAAGAATGATGTTCATGATGAGCATGAAGTCCATGATGAGCATGTTGTCCATGACGAGCATGGCGAGGATACCAATGTAAGTTCTAATAACATATCCTGCATTTCTATAAAATTCATTATCTTCTAGTTATGTCATATATCCTATATTTCTATATTGGCCTAATTCAGTGTGTTTATTTTTGTCAAATTTTAGGTTGATGATGCACAGGTACCCACTGAAGCAATTGAGCAACTTGATGCGCGGAGGCGGCTGCAAAAATGGTAAAATACAACTCTTAGAGCAATCGTTTGAATATTGATTATTTGTGGTGTTAACTTACCAATTTCTGTTTATGGTGATTAGCGGGAGCTGCACGAGCAGAGGAACCCTTTCGCCGAGCCCTACCCGGCCAAGCAGGCGTCGCCTGAAGCAATTGAGCAACTTGATGCGCGGAGGCGGCTGCAAAAATGGTAAAATACAACTCTTAGAGCAATCGTTTGAATATTGATTATTTGTGGTGTTAACTTACCAATTTCTGTTTATGGTGATTAGCGGGAGCTGCACGAGCAGAGGAACCCTTTCGCCGAGCCCTACCCGGCCAAGCAGGCGTCGCCTGAAGCAATTGAGCAACTTGATGCGCGGAGGCGGCTGCAAAAATGGTAAAATACAACTCTTAGAGCAATCGTTTGAATATTGATTATTTGTGGTGTTAACTTACCAATTTCTGTTTATGGTGATTAGCGGGAGCTGCACGAGCAGAGGAACCCTTTCGCCGAGCCCTACCCGGCCAAGCAGGCGTCGCCTGAAGCAGCACCGTCGTCGTCGTCCCCACCTCCATCGCAACTTGTTGTGCTAGTCCTGACAGTTTATCACCCCACATGCCTTCCTCCCAGTTCCTGCCGCTAGACGACCACACAATGCATCCAAGAGGATTGCAGGCGTTCGCCAAAGACTATAGGCTAAGTTAACTCAATAGTTAAATCAGCCTATAGTCTTTGGCGAACACCTGCATATCCTCTTAGATCCATTGTGTGGTTGTCTAGCGGCAAGAACTGGGGAGGAAGGCATGTGGGGTCATAAACTATAAGATATAATTGGGATTTTGATAGTGATGATGAATGATACTTTGTAAATCTGAATGTTAAAACATGTATTTGAATGATTCTATATGTGTGAACGTGACAATTGAATTGATGTCTGAATGTATCTACTTGTGTGAATCTTTTTATGTTAATTTTGCAGGTTTGTGGCCTGTTTGTAGGCTGATATCAATGGATGTCGTAAACCTGCAGTTCAGAAAACTGAACTGCAGGTTCTCATCCTGCTGACCAGCCACAGCAGGCCTGCAAACAGATTTATATAAAAAAAAAGATATAGGCGTCGATTATTTACAGATAACCGTCAGCACAGACTTCCAGCGTCGGTGTTTTTTTAAACACCGACGCCAAAAGTGATCGCGCCACATGAAATGGGAGTCATCTAGGACGCTTTTCTGCGTCGGTCCTTTAGTATATAACCGACGCAGAAAGAGACCTAGATGACGCCGTTTTCTGTGGCGCGAACCCTATTGGAGTCGGTGTTTTATAAAAAACCGACGCCTTGATGTTAAATAGGCGTCGGTTTTTTTAACCGATGCTGAAGTGTCCAACCTTTTAGCGGCGCCCACATAGGCGTCGTCCAGAAACCGACGCCAAAGGGGGTTAAACAGCCGACACTAAAAGGCACTTCTGTAGTAGTGCACTCTCATTCAGGCATAGAAAAAGATTACAAGGTAGCTATAGATTTGTAGGGTTCAGCCTTAACCTACTGATACACACTGCTTCTAACCACGTACTCAATTACATTCTTCTGCATATCCGATCATCCATTTTAACTTCTTGGATTTCATATACATCTTAGTGTTTTCCTGAAAGCATAACATACATCAATACATACATTTTCATAAGAATCTTTTCTTTCAGGCTTTTCCCCTTAAAAGAATTTTACTCTATCTTGAGATACACACAACATGTCATGTTAATACAACACCTTATCTATCATAAAAACTTAAACTGTAATTTCTTTTCCTCCTATCATGTCATGCATAGCCTGGTTTAACTCACTATCACCCTATTGTAGTTTCTTGATCTGATCATAAGAAGTAAGCTTAACTTACATCTGTACCATCAAATCACTCTGTGCCATCATCCCTAAGTCTAAGTCCAACTTCCGCATTTCTACTAACAGGTTTCTACTGATACCCGTCATAGAGAATGTATTGGTTGTTGAACTTGACTTTCTGCTGGAAACATCATCCACCACATTCTCTTTACCAGGGTGATAATCTATTGTCACATCATAAAAATAGTGACACCATGTCTTTAAAACATGAACTACATCAACTATCTTTAGATCATTTATCAGGCAATACTCTGATTTCTATGCTACTTTGTTATAGTTACATTTCAGTTTTATGTTTTACTCTTTTCTCTAAATCATTTCATGTTGTTCATGTACCGATCAGATTATTTACTTCAAAACCCTAGATCGTTATCAAGTCAGTTTACCTTTCATAGAACAGATCTCAAGATCTTATTTAACAAAGATATCGGTATACAAGGTTACATCACTAATGATATCCCTTAAACTACTTCAACCCTAATCATCCTAGGGTTTTGGTCTAAATCAATATCATAGCATTATTGTATGTGTGTGGTCGATCATATAGATCAAATTAAGTTGCTTGGGTCAATAACATATTAACCCAACACTCAACTTAATCAAAAGGCTGAAAATTCAGTTTTTCACAATTTTTCTGTAATTCGTTTATTAAACAGCTAACAGAAGCTCCAAAAATTCCGAAAATTTTATATATTGTGCCTAATAAAGTTTTAGACCTCCAGTAAAAATTTCAGGTCATTTCAAGTTACCAATAATTAATTAAATATCGAACAGTAAACTGCTATATTGCAGTCTGCAGTAGGTTCGGCTGAGTTACAAACTCGGCCGACACCCTTGCTGTAGAGGTCAAATGTTATCCAAAAATTATGCCAATTTTACAGAGTGTCTAAAATTGTATTTTTAAAGCACAGTTAAAATTTGATATCAATTGGATATACCAATAAAAAGATAAAATTCAATTACCACACTGCTATATTATTCAGAAAATGTGATCGGTCGAGTTTGAAACTCGGCCGATTAACAAGTCAGAACATTATTCAAAAATTTTGATATTCTCCAATGTTGTTTATATTTCATATATGCAAATCATATCCAAAATTGAGCTAAATCAGAGTTACACATAAAATACTAAAAATTATTTAGTGAGACATTCTATTTATCAAATTTTGTACGCATATGTCATTTGAATCCTAATTTGGGCCAATTAGGGTCTATGCTTCTCAAACCCTAATTCTCAAGACAAAAGAACATTTAAACTTCTTTTCTTATTTTACTTGTTAATAGGAGTCATTAGATCCCAGTAACGCATCCTGCCAGCCGGACCAGGCTGAACCTGTAGTCCTGAAGCCAAAAGCTACTCGGGATTAATCAACCCCTATTAATCTTAAACATGTGGAAAGTATATTCACTCCGAGCAAACTCATTTAAACAAAATTTCGGGTCTATTTTAATACAAAGAAAACCAACATTAAACAATTCACTTCATGTCACAACATTATAAAAGAATCATACTTATTGTACAAACTGAAAGTCTAAATTCATGCATATAAGAACGTTTCTAATGATCTTTAATCAATAAGCAATGTAAGGTAGGAGTTATATCACATCCTTTATTTAATCTCTTACTCCTACATTATTTTTCTTATTTCTTAACCCTAAGATTTCTAGGGTTTTCTCTCTAGCCTATCCTTCCTCTGCATACCTGGCCAGGGCATCCAGAGAAGAACAGACAGAGTAGCTTGATACTGGTCGATCTAAGTATTCAGACACCTGGCCAGGGTATCTAAACACTCAGATCTTCTAGAGCTAAAACACATCATTCATTATTCGCCTTACTTATAACCTTATCTTTTGACCCTAATGATTTTTAACGACTCATCTTAAGCTCATTACTTGATTCTCGTGACCACATCCTCTTCCTGCTATCTGCAATAATATAACAGAACACTTCCTGTTAGAAAATTTCAGATAGAAGAAAGACACCTAAACCTTAATCCTATTGGTCTCTTATCGTCCCCTGACCTTGAGTAACTATGTACTCAAACCAAAGCTCTGATACCAAAAATTGTCACGCCCCAATCTCACATTAACCACAAATCACGAGATTAGGACGCGAGAGGATGGGATTAACACGTAACCAACCATTCGTCACTTTTTAAAACCTTTTAAAGGACATTAACAGGTTAATCTGATTTATATTGAAAAATGAAACTAAACAAACTGCGGAAGCATCTTTATTAAACTAATCAGCAATATAAACAAAGTCTACAACATATTACATTTTTGACATAAAATAAAGCGTAACAGATAATTTACATCTTATACACATTCTCTCTCTCTCTCTTACACACACCTTGTCCCAAAGATCGAGGGGAAAGGACTAAGACACCTCTAACTACTATCTACGAACCTTCTATTGACTAGGCGTAAGAATAAAACGATCCTTCTGATTTCATGCTGCTGATGATAACCTGAAAATGTTTTGAGTAGAGGTATGAGCCTACTCGCTCAGTGAATAGCATTTCACTTAGCTATCACTAAACAACTCATCAGGTTTATAAACTGAAATTACACATAAATGCAGAACTAAGCAAGGCAGTTCTAATAACATAACAGATTTACAGAATATAATCACATTTCCAAGCATCAACAGGTAATTCAGATAAATGAACAGTTATATAAATTTACTGTGAACCTACTTGATTATTTATTCATTTTATTATTATGTCCTAAATATATGCAGTGTACTCTGCATATAAAGATCCGCAGCAAGTTCATGCTACGCTCCCACCGTACAAGACTTAGCGACACACCCAGGGAGCGCTAAGTCTGACTACTCGTCCTGGTCTGCACAGGACACAGGCTCCTCGGCCTCCTCGCACAACCATGTGTGCTCTCGACTCCTCCTAAAACCTGAGTACACCGGCGGAGAGTCACAGGGTTACCTTCGCGACACAAGCACGAATGGTGTTAGATAACCAAGTTTTCTGGTGATATCGCAATGCCATTGTGACACAAGCACAATTGTTGTTAGACACTGCCCTTTTTCTCTTTCCTCGTTTGTCCGCGACGCAAGCACGGATGATGTTGCAACACGAGTTTCACCCCAAAGTTGCAGACCCGTCTAAGGGGTTCTATGGTGTTAGGGCATCTAGGTCTATACTTGATTAACAAATAAACATTTACACAGAAATATCACATTTCATGCATTTTGCACAATCTAATCATCACAACAAGCACATATATATATTTATCATAATTAAACATATTCAGAATCATTTATCCAGATTCAATGCTAAACAACTATATTTGAAATCATTAAATACATTGCAACAATAATACAGGAAAATTGCATCATTTTCACCAAGCATATTAAGTAATTCAATTCCAATGAATCTAATATACTCTATTTTATGTACTACACTGTTTAAAAGTTATATCAATTGATACAGAAGCAATTAAGCATTTAAATTGAGTTAAATACTGATTTCTAAATGAACTACTACTCACATTCTGGAACTCGGCCGACCAACTGGGAATTTGGCCGATCGGCTGACAACTCGGCCGATTCACCCGCAACTCGGCCGATCCAAACCCTGGTCGATTTCCTATAAAGGGAAACTCGGCCGAATCATGTCCAATTCGGCCGATCAAAACACTGATTGTCAAATCTAATTACAGAACTCGGCCGAACCATACGCAATTTGGCCGAATGGCGCACTGACTAGGAAACTAAAACGGATATGAGTTTATTACTGATAAAAAGGTGAAATCCTACTCACCGCATTTCGAATTGTCCGGGTTCGTCCGGAATTGCGTCTAAGGCTGGATTCTAGATGATTTCAGATCGTCTTCTACCTCTGGTCTTTTCCAGTTTACGAACCTACTCCACACAGCAACTTCCACACGCACACATGAAGGAAGGAACTCAGCTGGTCATCGCTGCTCGCGGCTAGGAGGTTGCAGATTCGAGCTTGGGCCTCAAGGCCGGACTCAAGGGTGGCGTTTCGTGGTGCTTCTTGCGCCAGGACGGCCCCTGGCCAGAGCCGCAAGCTAGCTGGCGCTGCCGCTGGCCGGCGCTGCTCAAGCGGGTCGAGGCCGGGGGTGGTTGGGGCGAGGAAGAGAGGAGGAAAGGAAGAAGAAGACAGCGCCAAGCTAGCTCAGGTCAAGGAGCCCTAAATCGCCCCGCCCATCTCCCTCTGTTGGCCGGTCGGCCTACTGCAGTGTGCATCTTCTTCAAGCGGTTGCCCTGTTCTATCGGGCAAAAGAAGAAGAAGAGATGAGGGTCGGTTCACGGAGGGGCCGTAATGCAATTTACCCAGCAAAACCTAAAATTACAACTAGGTCCCTAACACTCAAATGCCCATATCTTTTAACTCGGAAGTCGGTTTCGGGTGATTTTTCTTGCAAACTCTCAAGCACGGGATTCTCTATCATCCCAGGGCATAAAATCATGTTAACTAGCTTGTCACATCAGGTCAAAACACTAATTGCAACATTGAGTATTCAACTCAACCTAATTAACTAATTAATCAACATTGATAGCATTAGTCGCCTTAGGTGATTCAAACTCAACTACTGATTCATATATTAACTTATTCTGATTATCCATGATATTTAATTTGATACTCAACACTAATTGCGGTGTTTTACGTAATTCGAGGTATTTATTAGTTAATCAGGAAGTGGGTCATAACATTTCCCTTCGTGCCATTTCTGCCAAAGACCTACCACTCATCCATCGGGCAGAACCAATAGCTTTGTTCACCGTCAAGAGTATAGATGTTGGAAAATATATACTGAGTTACAACAAATCTAACTTAAAGTTATGGCCATTAGATGAGGCAGATGAGAACTTCAGATGTCACAGGTACACCTTTGATGTTGGAAAATAATGATAGCAGTTCTCTAAATATTTGAAGCTTCTTTGTTACTTTATTTCATTGATAAATAATTATTGGATAGTGTTAATATTTATTTTTGGTGGTGATTTTTAGAAAATAACACATTCAAGTGAGAATATTAGGGGATGTCCAACCACACTATTCAGGCCTATGATATTGGAGGGAACAATATGATCCACAAGCTCATCATCTCTATTGAGTTTTCCATATTATTTTTATTTTAGGAATCTTGTAGTATAAAATGTTGGAGGAAGAAGAAGTTAAAAATAGTCTAAGAAAGATGTTTTGTTTACATATATAGAAACCACACTTGTAGAGTTTGGTGAAAAGAAAATTACATGCATCGTAGTTATGCTATTGGACTGGAAGGAATTTCAAGTATAAATACAAATAAGTCATAAAAATTATAGCTAAAAGAACCCTGTGATCTTACTCAGTTTCTCAATCCCTTATCACAAACACCCAAAAAGAGAATATATAAATCTGAAATTATTTGATAAAAATAATAAATATGAATCATTGAACAATATATGTACTTCAATAGAAATTACTTGTAAGAAAATCTGATTAGTGGTAACAAAAAAATCAGAAAAATGTGTACATATGTCTTCATTTTGAGAACTAAAATCTTTATCAAAGTTTTCAATTTTATTCTCTCTTAATGAATGATAGATGAGAATCGTGTTCCTTTTTGTAGATATACTTTTTTAAATTACATGAAAATTATAAGCTAACACCGTCGGGCATTTCCTTGGTATTACTCCTATGTGCTGCTAGGTAGTAAGTGCCACCTATGATTTAATTGTTCTTGAATGCACGTGAATTTTTCTTGAAGCATACTAAACCAAATTAAAATTGTTTAGTGTCCAAATTCTTGTTAATGCTACACAATAGGCTATATGACATAATTTTTTATGTCGTGAACGAAAAAACAGATATGTAAGGACTAGTAAGTTGCAAACATGTAACATGGGATTGACGAAGAAATTAACGTACCAGTTAAAATTATGGTGCATGTTTATCATGAGCGTATATTTCTTAATTGGGTACACAAAATGATGTAATAGAGTATGCTTGGGAGCGTCTACCACCAAGGAGCTAGAAGGAGTTGCGGGCACTCCCTTAGTTGTGATTCCATAGCAGTTGCATTTTTGGTTGACTACTCCCATCATTGTCATTCGGTGAATCTGCACGTCTTCGGAATAGGTACGCATTCCTAAACGGTTCTTAGAGAACTGTCGACATATTACATGAATGTCAATGAAGACCAAAACTTAAAGGTATTGCCATCTCCACTGTGGTCAATAATATGGTCATCGAGGTGGCCACATCATTTATGCCTAAAGGGTAAAAAGACGGGCATCGACAAAATTATGTGTTTAGAGCAAACCAAGCAAGGTTTGACAAAGTCAGATCCAGCCCCCATCTTCGGCCGAGGTAACACACCATCATACTCCAGCAGACTCCTTTTTGCTTAGCACCACAGATATAGCATCGCTTCAGTGATATCTACGGGAAGTCCCCACTCTGATATTGTTGCTTCCAGCACTCTCCAATCTAAATAAGAAACTGATACGTCTGAAGATCGTGGGGACTGAAGAACTATCTTCTTTCCCTTCGCGTCGTTTCCGCCAAATACCTACCACTCATCCATTGGGCAGAACCAATAGCTTTATTGTACCGTCAAGAGTATAGATGTTGGAAAATATATACTAAGTTACAAACAAATCTAACTTAAAGTTATGGCCATTAGATGAGGCAGATGAGAACTTCAGATGTCACAGATACACCTCTGATGTTGGAAAATAATGATAGCAGTTCCCTAAATATTTGAAGCTTCGGTGTTACTTTATTTCATGATAAATAGTTATTGGATAGTGTTAATCTTTATTTTTGGTGGTGATTTTTAGAAAATAACACATTCAAGTGAGAATATTAGGGTATGTCCAACCACACTATTCAGGCCTATGATATTGGAGGGAACAATATGATCTGCAAGCTCATCATCTCTATTGAGTTTACCATATTATTTTTGTTTTAGGAATCTTGTAGTATAAAATGTTGGAGGAAGGCGAAGTTAAAAATAGTCTAGAAAATATGTTTTATTTACATATATAGCAACCACACTTGTAGAGTTTGGTGAGAAGAAAAGTACATGCATCGTAGTTATACTATTGGATTGGAAGGAATTTCAAGTATAAATACAAATAAGTCATAAAAATTATAGCTAAAAGAACCACGTGATCTTACTCAGTTTCTCAATCCCTTATCCCAAACACCGAAAAAGAGAGTATATAAATCTGAAATTAGTTGATAAAAATAATAAATATGAATCATTGAACAATATATGTACTTCAATAGAAATTACATGTAAGAAAATTTGTTTAGTGGTAACAAAAAAAAATCAGAAAAATGTGTACATATGTCTTCATTTTGAGAACTAAAATCTTTATCAAAGATTTCAATTTCATTCTCTCTTAGTGAATGATAGATGAGAATCATGTTCCTTTTTGTAGAAATACTTTTTAAAATTATATGAAAATTATAAGCTAACACCATCGGGCATTTCCTTGGTATTACTCCTGTGTGCTGCTAGGTAGTAAGTGACACTCATGATTTAATTGTTCTTGAATGTACGTGAATTTTTCTTGAAGCATACTAAACAAAATTAAAACCGTTAAGTTTCTAAATTCTTGTTAATGCTACACAATAGGCTATATGACACAATTTTTATATGGTGAACGAAAAAACACATATGGTAAGGACTAGTAAGTTGCAAACATGTAACATGGGATTGACAAAGAAATTAACGTACGTACCAGTTACAATTATGGTGCATGTTTATCATGAGCGTATATTGCTTAATTGGGTACACAAAATGATGTAAGAGAATATGCTTGGGAGCGTCTACCACCAAGGAGATGGAAGGAGTTGCGGGCACCCCCTTAGTTGTGATTCCATGGAAGATGCATTGTTGGCTGACTACTTCCATCATTGTCATTCGGTGAATCTGCACGTCTTCGGAATAGGTACGCATACCTACACGGTTCTTAGAGAACTGTCGACATATTACATGAAAGTCTAGGGGTGAGCAAATAATGGTCCAGACCGCAAAACCGGACCGGACTGCTCAATTCGGTCCAATCCGGTCCGGTCCATTTTGAGTTCGGTCCGGTCCGCGGTCCAGGAATTTCGATAAGTTCGGTTTTCGGTCCGTCCGGACTGCAGATTGACTTTTGTATAAAATTCATATATATTTGAAGGTGTATTCTATAATAACTACAAATAAAGTACATATATAAGCACTACTAGTATAAATGTTTGATACTAAAGTTATATAATTGTTAGAAGTGACTAAGATTATCAACTTTGTACAATTAAATAAGTTGTAAAATATGTAAAAAAGTCTGATTACGGTCCAAACGGTGCGGTCCGGTCCTAGCACAAAACGGTCCAGTCTGCGGTCCATATATTACTGAAATCCAGTCCGCGGTCCGGTCCGGTTCGGTCCGGTCCGGTCTGATTTTGGACCGATGCTCAGCCCTATGAATGTCAATGAAGACCAAAACTCAAAGGTATTGCCATCTCCACTGTGGTCAATAATATGGTCATCGAGGTGGCCACATCATTCATGCCTAAAGGGTAAAAAGATGGGCATCGAAAAAATTATGTGCTCAGAGCAAACCAAGCAAGGTTCGGCAAAGTCAGATCCAGCCACCATCTTCGGCCGAGGTAACACACCAACGTACTCCAACAGACTCCTTTTTTCTTGGCGCCACAGATATAGCATCACTTCAGTGATACCTACGTGAAGTCCCCGCTATGATATTGTTGCTTCCAACACTCTCCAATCTAAGTAAGAAACTGTACGTCTAAAGATCGTGGGGACTGAAGAACTATCTTCTTTCCCTTCGCTCCATTTCTGCCAAAGACCTACCACTCATCCATCGGGCAGAACCAATAGCTGTGTTGTACCGTCAAGAGTATAGATGTTGGAAAATATATACTGAGTTACAAACAAATCTAACTTAAAGTTATGGCCATTAGATGAGGCATATGAGAACTTCAGATGTCATAGGTACACCTCCGATGTTGGAAAATAATGATAGCACTTCTCTAAATATTTGAAGCTTCTGTGTTCCTTTATTTCATTGATAAATAATTATTGGATAGTGTTAATCTTTATTTTTGGTGGTGATTTTCAGAAAATAACACATTCAAGTGAGAATATTAGGGGATGTCCAACCACACTATTCAGGCCTATGAATTTGGAGGGAACAATATGATCCACAAACTCATCATCTCTATTAAGTTTTCCATATTAGTTTTGTTTTCGGAATCTTGTAGTATAAAATGTTGGAGGAAGACGAAGTTAAAAATAGTCTCGAAAAGATGTTTTGTTTACATATATAGCAACCACACTTGTAGAGTTTGTGAAAAGAAAAGTAGATGCATCGTAGTTATGCTATTGGACTGGAAGGAATTTCAAGTATAAATACAAATAAGTCATAAAAATTATAGCTAAAAGAACCCCGTGATCTTACTCAGTTTCTCAATCCCTTATCCCAAACACCAAAAAAGAGAGTATATAAATCTGAAATTATTTGATAAAAATAATAAATATGAATCATTGAAAAATAGATGTACTTGTAAGAAAATCTGATTAGTGGTAACAAAAAAAATCAGAAAAATGTGTACATATGTCTTCATTTTGAGAACTAAAATTTTATCAAAGTTTTCAATTTCATTTTCTCTTAATGAATGATAGATGAGAATCATGTTCCTTTTTGTAGAAATACTTTTTAAAATTACATGAAAATTATAAGCTAACACTATCGGGCATTTCCTTGGTATTACTCCTACGTGCAACTAGGTAGTAAGTGACACCCATGATTTAATTGTTCTTGAATGCATGCGAATTTTTTTTGAAGCATACTAAACCAAATTAAAACTGTTTAGTGTCCAAATTCTTGTTAATGCTACACAATAGGCTATATGACACAATTTTTTATGTCGTGAACGAAAAAATAGATATGGAAAGGACTAGTAAGTTGCAAACATGTAACATGGGATTGACAAAGAAATTAACGTACCAGTTAAAATTATGGTGTATGTTTATCATGAGTGTATATTGCTTAATTGGGTACACAAAATGATGTAATACAATATGCTTGGGAGCGTCAACCACCAAGGAGCTGGAAGGAGTTGCAGGCACCCCCTTAGTTGTGATTCCATGGCAGATGCATTGTTGGCTGACTACTCCTATCATTTTCATTCGGTGAATCTGCACATCTTCGCAATAGGCACACATACCTACATGGTTCTTAGAGAACTGTCGATATATTACATGAATGTCAATGAAGACCAAAACATAAACGTATTTCCATCTCCACTGTGGTCAATAATATTGTTACGACCCGCGTCGAGCTTATTCCGTAAGTAAGTTGTTCAGCATGTATTTAGTTGATGTGTTAAGTTATGAGCTTGTTTTTGTTTATAATGTTTAATATGGACATGATTTGTGCTTAGTGTGTTTTCTAGCTTCTAAAGTGTGTAGTATCTTACACTTGAAGTGTTGCCAGAGAAATCGTTCGAATCCGACCTTCGAGTCAAAAGTTGCAAGTTTTTGGGCTTCTAGGGACCCGATTGTAATTTTCAAAAGTTTGGAACTTTGCGATTTGGTCCCTAAGTTTTCTTCCTTATCCTTCCTTTCTTCCTTTCTCGTTTCATTTCTCAGAAACGCAGAACGCAGGAAGCGTTCTGTTCCTTGTGTGAGAAAGAGAGAGAGAGAGAGAGGGAGCTGAGGAGGGAGAAGCTGTGGAGCTTCGTTTTGCTCCAATTAGTTGCTGTAGATCATCCCTTTCCCCCGTAGATCTTCATCTTCATCGATTCAAATCGATTTCACAGCTGGAGCTGCGTTTGCAAGGAAGACGGTTTGGTGATTGGGGTGCACGGTGCAGCCCCAGTTCGTTTTCTTCCTTCCTTCAGGTACGGTTTAGTTGTATGTGTCGTTTGTGATCGTTTGGTGCTGTTTGCTCGAAGTTTGCCCGTCGATTCGAGAGAAATCGACTTCTACATGCCGTTTTTATGTTCTGCCTGTGCGCGGTTCGGCCGAGTTTCCAATTCGGTCGGCCGAGTTCTTATTAGGGCTTTTTGTACAGCGTTTTCTGATCGGCCGAGTTTTGGTTTTGGATCGGCCGAGTTTCCTAATTAGATAAACGAACAGGGATTTGGTCGGCCGAGTTTGGTTCTGATCGGCCGAGTTTCCTTTGTAGGTTTTTCAAGCGGTGAGTTGGTCGGCCGAGTTCCCCAGGGGATCGGCCGAGATTCCAGTTGGTCGGCCGAGGTTGGTCGGCCGAGTTTCAGGATCTGGGAAGTGATCGGCCGAGTTTCATAGTATTCGGCCGAGTTTCAAGTGGTGAGTGGCAATTCATTTAGAAATCATTATTTAACTCATTTTAAATGTCTTATTGCTTCAGTAATAGTTTAATAAGTTCATTGGAACTTGAATTGTGTAATAAGTATGATGAGAAAGAGGAAATTCTGTGTTTTACAGTTATAATGTGTTATTTATGTTATTTGATAATCAAGTATAGACTTAGATGCCCTAACACCGTAGAACCCCTAAGTGGTATCTGCAGCTTTGGGGTGAAACTCGTGTTGCAACATCATCCGTGCTTGTGTCGCGGACAAACGAGGAAAGAGAAAAAAAAGTAGTGTCCAACAACAACGCGTGCGGAGTCACGGTGGCACTGGAAGAAAATGTGGATTATTCAACATTAATCTGTACGGAGTCACGGTGATAATCCCCATGAGACTCTCCGCCTATGTGCTCAGGTTAGAGGAGGAGTCTAGAGCAGTCGGAGTAGTGCATTGAGGCCGGAGAGCCTATGGTCCTGTGGCAGAACAGGGCTGGCGTCAGACTTAGCATTTCCCGGGTGTGTCGCTAAGTCTTGTACGGTGGGGCCGTAGCATGAATTTGCTATGGATCTTTATATGCAGAGTACACTGCATATATTTAGGGCATAACAATAAAATGGATGAAAAAGCAATTAGGATCACAGTAAATTTATATAATTGCCTTTCTACTTGAACACCTGATGTTGCATAGGAATATGATTGTTTTCTGAACATCTGCTATGTCATAGAATTGCTCTTCTTAAACTGTATACCTGTTTACTTTCAGTTATTAAACCTGATGAGTTATTTATTGATAGCTAAGTGAAATGTTATTCACTGAGCGAGTAGGCTCACCCCTCTACTCAAACATTTTCAGGTCAGCACCAGCTTCACGAGTCGGAAGGATCGTATCATCCTAACGCTTAGTTGATAGAAGGTTTGTAGTTAGTCTAGTTAGAAAGTCTCTTAGTCCATTCCCCTCGATCTTCGGGACAAGGTGTGAGTGAGAGAGAGAATATGTACAAAGATGTAAAATAACTGTTATGCTTTATTTTACGTTGAACAATGCAGTGTGTTGTAGACTTGTTTAATTTCCTGCCAGTTAATATAAATGCTTCCGTAGTTTGTTTAGTTTTTATTTGCAGAAATATCTTTAATTGTTTAAGAAGAAATGAAAGGTTGGTTATGTGTAATCCCACCTGTCGTGCCCTAATCCGTGGTTTGCGGTTAATGTGAGATTGGGGCGCGATAATTTTTGGTATCAGAGCTTAGGTCTGAGTAATTAGTTACTCAAACCAGGGGACGATAAGAGACCAATAGGATTAAGGTCTAGGTGTCTTTCTTCTATCTGTAATTTTCTAATAGGAAATATTCTATTATATTATTGCAGATGGAAGGAAGAGGCTTTGATCGTGATGATCAGGCTGAGAGCCATGTTGGTCCTGATCCACGATACTTGGGTCCATGTGGTGGTGACCACGTGGATGAAGCATCCCGGATGTACAGGATGTTCTTGGAGACCAAGGAGAGGTACAAGGCTGATAGGCGAGAATTTTTTCTACCAGCAGTAAAGATCTGATGCGATCTTATGAGCTTGTGAAGAAGCTTGGTGGCACAGAGTTCAGTGGCACCACAGATCCCGCAGAAGCTGATGAATGGTTTAGACAGATCGAGAAGGTCTTTCGTCTGATGGAGCTTCCAAAAGACAAGAAGATCAATCATGCAGTTTATCTTCTAAAGGGCGATGCAGAGTTGTGGTGGCGTGGTGTGGAAGAAAAGAGGAGAGGTACAGACCTTTCCTGGTAGGATTTCTCTGAGGAGTTTCATCTCAAATTCTATCCACCCACCTTTCCTAATGAGAAAATCAGGCAGTTGCAGAATATTAAGCAGGGGAACATGACAGTTACAGAATATGAAGCACTTTTCACACGGTTAGCTAACTTCTGTCCACAACTTGTTCCTGACAACATAGAGAGATGTAGAAGGATTCAGGAAGGGCTAAGGCTAGAGATCCGACATACAGTCTCTGCTACTAGTAGGAGGAATAGAGAGAATTTTGGTGAATTTGTTGAGGCTTCCAGACAGGTTGAAGAATCCGTGAATACTGACAGAATACCCGAGTCCAAGAAAAGATCTACAGATTTTGGTAGAGGACAGTCCAGTAGTGGATACAGAGGTGGAGGCAGAGGTTTCTTCTCTAAACTCGGGCGTGGCTTTAGCTGTTTCAGCAGACAGAGATCTGAGGATGTTGTTCCTTCCAGAGGCAGAGGGGGATACAACTCAAGGAGATGGGGCAGTGCGTCTAGTGGACAGTCTTCTGGGTCGTCAATGTTAGTGACAGGTCCCCAGAGACAAGAGATACCGCCATGTGATAAATGTGGTAGACCACACACTGGTCAGTGTTGGGGTCCAAGTTGTTTTGTCTGTGGACAAGTAGGACACCTTAGAAGGGAATGTCCTCAGCTTCATCAAGCAGCATCACAAGCTTTTCAGCCTCAATACCATGATGTTCCAAGTTCCTCTGTGGCTTCTGGTTCTAGAGGTGGTGGAGTGCCTAGCGGCAGGAGTGGTCAGAGAGGACAGCGTGGTAGAGGGAGAACTTCAGCACGTTTCTTTTCCTTGACACCTCAGGAAGGTATAATCTCTTCACAAGTTGTTACAGGAGAGATGCTTTTGTTTAATAGTATACCAGTTTCAGTTTTGATAGATCCGGGAGCTACTCATTCTTTTATACGACGTTCTTTAGTTGTTGAGCTTAATCTGTTAACTCAAGAGTTGACAAATGAGCTAGTGTTGAGGGTTCCACTAGGTGGACCGACAGTTTTGTCTGAGTCCTGCCGCGGATGTTTGTTATCTTTTGGAGGTTTCACCTTTGCTGCTAATCTTATACCCTTGGATGTAAATACTTTTCAAGTCATCTTGGGTATGGATTGTCTTGAGACATATCGAGTGCAACTCGATTGCTGGAAAAAGGAAGCTATCTTTCTATTAGGCGAATTTTCTTGTGTCTTTACTGGAGACAGGAAAGTTCTGCCTACGTGCATAATATCAGCTGTTGTAGCTGATAAGATGTTACCAAAAGGATGTGAAGCATTCCTTGCTCATGTGGTTGACACCAGAGCAGAGAAGAGCACTACCAGTGTTTATGATGTGCCTGTAGTTCGTGAGTTCTCTGACATTTTCCCAGAGGAGTTACCAGGCTTACCTCCAGTCAGAGACATCGATTTTGAAATTCAGATATATCCAGGTAGTCATCCAGTAGCGCTGCCAGCCTACAGAATGGCACCTGCAGAATTGAAAGAACTCAAGGTACAGTTGCAGGAGTTGTTAGATAAGGGTTTCATTAGACCCAGTTCTTCACCATGGGGTGCTCCAGTCCTATTTGTTAAGAAAAAGGATGGAACCATGCGTCTCTGTATAGATTACAGGCAATTGAACAAGATCACAATAAAGAATAAGTATCCTCTGCCGAGGATAGATGATCTGTTTGATCAGTTGCGTGGAGCGACGATCTTTTCTAAAATTGATTTGAGATCCGGATATCATCAGCTCATGATAAAGGCTTCTGACATTCCCAAAACAGCTTTTAGAACCAGGTATGGGCATTATGAGTTTTTGGTCATGTCATTTGGGCTGACCAATGCCCCAGGAGCCTTTATGAATATGATGAATCAGATTTTCAAACCTTTTCTAGATCAATTTATTGTGGTCTTCATAGACGATATTCTGATATATTCCAGAGACGATGAACAACATGAGCAACACTTGAGAGTAGTGTTGCAGTTGTTGAGACAACATCAGTTGTTTGCTAAATTTAGCAAGTGCGAGTTTTGGTTGGCCGAGGTAGCATTTCTTGGACATGTTATCTCAAGAGGTGGAGTTAGTGTGGATCCTAAGAAAGTTGAGTCTGTGCTTTAGTGGGAACAACCTACGACTCCCACTGAGATTAGAAGTTTCTTGGGATTGGCAGGGTATTACAGAAGGTTCATAAAGAACTTTAGTGGGATAGCATCACCTTTGACACGCCTGACGAGGAAGGATGTACCGTTTGTGTGGTCTGATAACTGTGAGAAAAGTTTTCAGATTTTGAAGAAGAGGCTGACTTCAGCACCAGTGCTAGTTTTACCAGAAGCAGATAAAGGCTATACAGTGTTCTATGATGCTTCTAGAAAGGGTTTAGGCTGTGTATTGATGCAAGAAGGTAAAGTTGTTGCTTACACATCTAGACAGCTTAAGAAAAATGAAGAGAATTACCCTGTTCATGATTTGGAATTAGATGCTATAGTTCATGCTCTTAAGACATGGCGTCATTACTTGTATGGCGAGACATGTCAGGTGTTCACAGATCATAAGAGCCTGAAATATATCTTCACCTAGAAAGATTTGAATTTGAGACAACGCAGATGGCTAGAGCTGATTAAAGACTATGATGTGACAATCGATTACCATCCTGGAAAGGCGAACGTTGTAGCTGATGCCTTGAGTAGAAAGTCAAGTTCAACAACCAATGCATTTTCTATGGCATGTTTCAAGAGAGACTTGCTTGTAGATATGCGAAGGATGAACTTGGACTTGGAGGTGACAAGACAGAGTGGGCTGATTGCACAGATGCAAGTCAGACCTACCTTTTATAATCAGATTAGAGAATTGCAGCAGAGCGATGATGAGCTATGGCAAATCATGCAGGAGATGTCTGAGGGGAAGAGAACAGAGTTCAGGTTTTCTAATGAGAGCATGTTATATCTTCATGATAGGTTGTGTGTACCTGGAAACAGTGAGTTAAAAGAGCAGATTCTTGAAGAAGCGCATACTTCTATGTATGCCATGCATCCAGGTAACACAAAGATGTACATGAACCTCAAAGAGCTATACTGGTGGTATGGCATGAAAAAGGATGTGGCTGAATACGTGGCTAGGTGCGGGGTGTGTCAGCAGGTTAAGGCTGAACATCAAAAACCTGCAGGTATTCTACAGTCGCTTCCTATACCAGAATGGAAATGGGAACACATCACGATGGACTTTGTGGTAGGATTACCCAGGACGCCTAAGGGTTCAGACTCGATATTGTGGACAGACTAACTAAGTCTTCTCACTTTCTTCCTGTCAAGTCAACCTTTGACGTTCCAAAGCTGGCTAAAGTTTATGTGGATGAGGTAATCAGGTTGCATGGGATTCCAGTTTCTATTATTTCTGACAGAGATCCAAAGTTTACATCTAGATTCTGGAATCAGTTACATCGTGCGTTGCGCACAAGGCTGAAATTCAGTACAGCGTTTCACCCACAGACAGATGGTCAATCTGAGAGGACCATACAGACCCTTGAAGACATGCTGAGAGCATGCGTGCTACAGTTTAGAGGCAACTGGGAAGAACACTTAAGCCTAATAGAGTTTGCTTACAATAACAGTTACCATTCTAGTCTTGGAATGGCTCCATTTGAAGCTCTTTATGGCAGAAAGTGTAGATCGCCAGTTTGTTGGTACGAGGTGGGTGAGAAGGAAATTCTTGGACCTGAGTTAGTTGATGTGACTACAGAAAAGATATCAGTGATTCAGGATCAGTTGAAGGCTGCACAAGATAGACAGAAAAGTTATGCGGAAAGACGTCGTCGACCTCTTGAGTTTGAGGTTGGTGACGAGGTTTACTTGAAGGTTTCACCGTGGAAGGGAGTTCTGAGGTTTGGCAAGAGGGGTAAGTTGACCCCTAGATATATGGGTCCATATCCTATTGTTGAGAGGGTTGGACCTGTAGCTTACAGGTTGGATTTGCCGTCTGAGTTGGCAAATCTTCATGATGTTTTCCACGTATCTATGCTGAAAAAGTGTTATCCTGGAACAGATAAGATTCTAGATTCAGAACCGGTGCAACTTAGGACAGATGTGTCCTATGTTGAAGGACCTGTGCAGATAGTCGATGATCGGATCAAAAAGCTTACGAACCGCGAGATTCCTTTGGTAAAGGTTTTGTGGAGAAACCATAATCTTGAAGAAGCTACGTGGGAGCTAGAGTCTGAAATGCGTGGTAAGTTCCCTTTTCTCTTCTAGGAATTTCGAGGACAAAATTCTTATAAGGGTAAGAGGAATTGTTACGACCCGCGTTGAGCTTATTCCGTAAGTAAGTTGTTCAGCATGTGTTTAGTTGATGTGTTAAGTTATGAGCCTGTTTTTGTTTATAATGTTTAATATGGACATGATATGTGCTTAGTGTGTTTTCTAGCTTCTAAAGTGTGTAGTATCTTACACTTGAAGCGTTGCCAGAGAAATCGTTCGAATCCGACCTTCGAGTCAAAAGTTGCAAGTTTTTGGGCTTCTAGGGACCCGATTGTAATTTTCAAAAGTTTGGAACTTTGCGATTTGGCCCCTAAGTTTTCTTCCTTATCCTTCCTTTCTCCCTTTCTCGTTTCATTTCCCAGAAACGCAGAACGCAGGAAGCGTTCTGTTCCTTGCGTGAGAAAGAGAGAGAGAGAGAGAGGGAGCTGAGGAGGGAGAAGCTCTGGAGCTTCGTTTTGCTCCAATTAGTTGCTGTAGATCATCCCTTTCCCCCGTAGATCTTCATCTTCATCGATTCAAATCGATTTCGCAGCTGGAGCTGCGTTTGCAAGGAAGACGGTTTGGTGATTGGGGTGCACGGTGCAGCCCCGGTTCGTTTTCTTCCTTCCTTCAGGTACGGTTTAGTTGTATGTGTCGTTTGTGATCGTTTGGTGCTGTTTGCTCGAAGTTTGCCCGTTGATTTGAGAGAAATCGACTTCTGTAGGCCATTTTTATGTTCTGCCTGTGCGCGGTTCGGCCGAGTTTCCAATTCGGTCGGCCGAGTTCTTATTAGGGCTTTTTGTACAGCGTTTTCTGATCGGCCGAGTTTTGGTTTTGGATCGGCCGAGTTTCCTAATTAGATAAACGAACAGGGATTTGGTCGGCCGAGTTTGGTTCTGATCGGCCGAGTTTCCTTTGTAGGTTTTTCGAGCGGTGAGTTGGTCGGCCGAGTTCCCCAGGGGATCGGCCGAGATTCCAGTTGGTCGGGCGAGGTTGGTCGGCCGAGTTTCAGGATCTGGGAAGTGATCGGCCGAGTTTCATAGTGTTCGGCCGAGTTTCAAGTGGTTAGTGGCAATTCATTTAGAAATCATTATTTAACTCATTTTAAATGTCTGATTGCTTCAGTAATAGTTTAATAAGTTCATTGGAACTTGAATTGTGTAATAAGTATGATGAGAAAGAGGAAATTCTGTGTTTTACAGTTATAATGTGTTATTTATGTTATTTGATAATCAAGTATAGACCTAGATGCCCTAACACCGTAGAACCCCTAAGTGGTATCTGCAGCTTTGGGGTGAAACTCGTGTTGCAACATCATCCGTTCTTGTGTCGCGGACAAACGAGGAAAGAGAAACAAAAGTAGTGTCCAACAACAACGCGTGCGGAGTCACGGTGGCACTGGAAGAAAATGTGGATTATTCAACATTAATCCGTACGGAGTCACGGTGATAATCCCCATGAGACTCTCCGCCTGTGTGCTCAGGTTAGAGGAGGAGTCTAGAGCACTCGGAGTAGTGCATTGAGGCCGGAGAGCCTGTAGGCCGGAGAGCCTGTGGTCCTGTGGCAGAATAGGGCTGGCGTCAGACTTAGCATTTCCCGGGTGTGTCGCTAAGACTTGTACGGTGGGGCCGTAGCATGAATTTTCTATGGATCTTTATATGCAGAGTACACTGCATATATTTAGGGCATAACAATAAAATGGATGAAAAAGCAATTAGGATCACAGTAAATTTATATAACTGCCTTTCTACTTGAACACCTGATGTTGCATAGGAATATGATTGTTTTCTGAACATCTGCTATGTCATAGAATTGCTCTGCTTAAACTGTATACCTGTTTACTTTCAGTTATTAAACCTGACGAGTTATTTATTGATAGCTAAGTGAAATGTTATTCACTGAGCGAGTAGGCTCACCCCTCTACTCAAACATTTTCAGGTCAGCACCAGCTTCAGGAGTCGGAAGGATCGTATCATCCTAACGCTTAGTTGATAGAAGATTTGTAGTTAGTCTAGTTCGAAGGTCTCTTAGTCCATTCCCCTCAATCTTCGGGACAAGGTGTGAGTGAGAGAGAGAATATGTACAAAGATGTAAATTAACTGTTATGCTTTATTTTACGTTGAACAATGCAGTGTGCTGTAGACTTGTTTAATTTCCTGCCAGTTAATATAAATGCTTCCGCAGTTTGTTTAGTTTTTATTTGCAGAAATATCTTTAATTGTTTAAGAAGAAATGAAAGGTTGGTTATGTGTAATCCCACCTATCGTGCCCTAATCCGTGGTTTGCGGTTAATGTGAGATTGGGGCACGAAAAATATGGTCATCGAGGTGGCCACATCATTCATGCCTAAAGGGAAAAAAGCCGGGCATCGGCAAAATTATTTGTTCAGAGCAAACCAAGCAAGGTTCGACAAAGTCAGATCCAGCCACCATCTTCGACCGAGGTAACACACCAACGTACTCCAACAGACTCCTTTTTGCTTAGCGCCACAGATATAGCATCGCTTCAGTGATATCTACGGGAAGTCCCCGCTCTGATATTGTTGCTTCCAACACTCTCCAATCTAAATAAGAAACTGATACGTCTGAAGATCGTGGTGACTGAAGAACTATCTTCTTTCCCTTCGCGTCGTTTCTGCCCAAGACCTACCAGTCATCCATCGGGCAGAACTAATAGCTTTGTTGTCCTTCAAGAGTATAAATGTTAGAAAATATATACTGAGTTACAAACAAATCTAACTTAAAGTTATGGCCATTAGATGAGGCAGATGAGAACTTCAGATGTCACAAGTACACCTCCGATGTTGGAAAATAATGATAGCAGTTCTCTAAATATTTGAAGCTTCTGTGTTACTTTATTTCATTGATTATTAATTATTGGATGGTGTTAATCTTTATTTTTGGTGGTGATTTTTAGAAATTAACACATTCAAGTGAGAATATTAGGGGATGTCCAACCACACTATTCAGGCCTATGATATTGGAGGGAACAATATGATCTGCAAGCTCATCGTCTCTATTGAGTTTTCCATATTATTTTTGTTTTAGGAATCTTGTAGTATAAAATGTTGGAGGATGACGATGTTAAAAATAGTTTAGAAAAGTTGTTTTGTTTACATATATAGAAACCACACTTGTAGAGTTTGGTGAAAAAGAAAAGTACATGCATCGTAGTTATGCTATTGGACTGGAAGGAATTTCATGTATAAATACAAATAAGTCATAAAAATTATAGCTAAAAGAACCACTTATCTTACTCAGTTTCTCAATCCCTTATCCCAAACACCCAAAAAGAGAGTATATAAATCTGAAATTATTTGATAAAAATAATAAATATGAATCATTGAACAATATATGTACTTCAATCAAAATTACTTGTAAGAAAATCTGATTAGTGGTAACAAAAAAAATATGAGAAAAAGGTGTAAATATGTCTTCATTTTGAGAACTAAAATCTTTATCAATGTTTTCAATTTCATTCTCTCTTAATGAATGATAGATGAGAATCGTGTTCCTTTTTGTAGAAATACTTTTTAAAATTACATGAAAATTATAAGCTAACACCATCGGGCATTTCCTTGGTATTACTCTTATGTGCTGCTAGGTAGTAAGTGACACTCATGATTTAATTGTTCTTGAATGCACGTGAATTTTTCTTGAAGCATATTAAACCAAATTATAACAGTTTAGTGTCCAAATTCTGTTAATGCTACACAATAGGCTATATGACACAATTTTTTTAGTCGTGAATGAAAAAACAGATATGGTAAGGACTAGTAAGTTGCAAACATGTAACATGGGATTCACAAAGAAATTAACGTACCAATTAAAATTATGGTGCATGTTTATCATGAGCATATATTGCTTAATTGGGTACACAAAATGATGTAATAGAATATGTTTGGGAGCGTCTACCACCAAGGAGCTGGAAGGAGTTGCGGGCACCCCCTTAGTTGTGATTCCATGGCACGTGCATTGTTGGCTGACTACTCCCATCATTGTCATTCGGTGAATCTGCACGTGTTTGGAATAGGTACGCATACCTACACGGTTCTTAGAGAAATGTGACATATTACATGAAAGTCTAGGGCTGAGCAAATAATGGTCCAGACTGCAAAACCGGACCGGACTGTTCAATTCGGTCCGGTCTGGTCCTGTCCATTTTAAGTTCGGTCCAGTCCGCAGTACGAGAATTTCGATAAGTTCGGTCTTCGGTCCGGTCCGGTCTGGTCCGGTCCGGACCGCAGATTGACTTTTGTATAAAATTCATATATATATATATATATATATATATATATATATATATATATATATATATATATATATATATATATATATATATATATATATATATATATATATATATATATATATATATATATATATATATATATTTCAAAGGTGTATTATATAATAACTATAAATAAAGAACATATATAAGCACTACTAGTATAAATGTTTGATACTAAAGTTATATAATGTTAGAAGTATCTAAGATTATCAACTTTGTACAATTAATTAAGTTGTAAAACATGTAAAAAAGTCTGATTACGGTCCAAAACATCCGGTCCGGTCCGGTCCGGTCCTAGCACAAAACGGTCTGGTCCTACCTTGAAACGGTCCGGTCTGCAGTCCATATAGTACTGAAATTCGGTCCGCGGTCCGGTCCGATTCGGTCCGGTCCGGTCCGATTCGGTCCGGTCCGGTCCGGTCCGATTTTGGACTGATGCTTAGCCCTATGAATGTCAATGAAGACCAAAACCTAAAGGTATTGCCATCTCCACTGTGGTCAATAATATGGTCATCGAGGTGGCCACATTATTCATGCCTAAACGGTACGCATCGACAAAATTATGTGTTCAGAGCAAACCAAGCAAGGTTCGACAAAGTCAGATCCTGCCACCATCTTCGGCCGAGGTAACACACCAACGTACTCCAACAGACTCCTTTTTGCTTGGCGCCACAGATATAGCATCCTTCAGTGATATCTACGGGAAGTCCCCGCTCTGAAATTGTTGCTTCCAGCACTCTCCAATCTAAAGAAGAAACTGATACGTCGTGGGGACTGAAGAACTATCTTCTTTCCCTTCGCGCCGTTTCCGCCAAAGACCTACCACTCATCCATCGGGCAGAACCAATAGCTTTGTTGTACCGTCAAGAGTATAGATGTTGGAAAATATATAGTGAGGGCCTGTTTGGTAGGAGGTACTTAAGCTTCATTACAATTAATTGTTCACTTTTCGGTTTTACATTTATTTGGTAGGGTGCTTTCGGGTGTAGTAGATAGAATTGGTTCTGCATCCAACTTCACTTTTGTCCGTAAAATCACGGAATTGGTACCGCACAGAAAATGGGGGGAGTCAGGTGCATTTGCAGGTCCGGGCGGTACTTTACCGACTGTACACAGAGATACAAGCTTTTTCTGCTGCATCATACATGCTATTGTCATGTTGTGTTCTACCAACCAAATAGCTGCAGGCCAAAACACAGAATCTGGAGTACATCATACCAAATATAAACTACGCAGTCCAAAACATATGATTATCGATGACCTGTTTTCTGAATCAGCAAATTACATCGGACTACACCCTACCAAATTAGGCCTGAGTTACAAACAAATCTAACTTAAAGTTATGACCATTAGATGAGGCAGATGAGAACTTCAGATGTCACCGGTACACCTCCGATGGCTGCAAGAGCCCAACCCAACACATCTTGCGCCGCCAACTTGCCAATTAAGAAGTCCAAAGTCGTGGATTAACAAGACGTAGATGACAACTTTAGATACTGATTACTGAAGGAGCACGTCCGCTGCAAGATAGCGAAGACCGACACCACGTTGCACTACCAAGAAACGCTGCAAGATAGCGAAGACCGACACCACGTTGCACTACCAAGAAACCCAGAAGGTATCCCCTTTAGCCGCTGGCTACATAAAAGCAATTAGAAATAATGGTAGCACTCATATTTATTGCATTGAAGATAACGATACTTAAAATATCTTAGAACTGGGAAGACGCAATGAGTTAAGAGGCCTCCTCATTCACAGAATCAGGATCAAGACTATTATAATATATTAATCAGTAAACGGCAGACGAATATCATTAACATTCAAGACACTTATAAAAAGAAAGAATGGGGACAAGTGTTGGCATTTAGTATGGTAGAATAGTAGAATATAGTTCTATCTTATAAAGACAGCACAATGAACGGAATGCCCTCCAATTGCTTACGTGAAATTAATGAATTGTCTGTTGGAAATTGATTTCTTCTCTGGGGATTTAAAATTGAATGTGAATGGGATACTCGGTTTTGGATATGCAGTTATAGGCCTACATACGAAAGACAGCACACGATGAATAGGATGCCCGCCAAATACTTCCAAAAAATGCTTAATTAATGGTCCCGCTGCTTTATCCGAGTATAGAAAAAGCAAATTTTAATGTATTCTAGAGATATTCAATTTGTAGTTGATTTTTTTTATTATTGTCAATGTAAAAGTCATGCAAAGTACATGTAAAGTGCAGTTATTGTATCTATTCCCTATCAAATTATACTTGTGGTATCTCAATCCACTACAAATTATGAGAAATATTTAGATTTTAATTTATATTGATTTATAATTCTTTCCAATTCTTTTTCGAAATGCTATGTTGTCTCTTGATTTCTCCCCAGTCTATATTTTTTCTCAAGTACGCACGTATTGTACGTAAATTTGTTGATATTTTTTAGTTATAATTTATTTGACTGTCATTTATATACACATCAATACAACTTCCAAATTTTTTACTTATATAATTATGTACATATTATAATATTTATTCATGCATAATCATTATTATTTTTAACTCATTTTTTTATATACACTAAGATGTACAGTATGAGACGTATAGATAATTTTCCCCATACATATAGTGCTTAAACCATTCCTTTTAAATTTGAATAGAGTTCACTATCACGTGATGATCTGAAGTTGTCTTAATGTTTCCAGCGTACAATACCGAGACAAATTACAAGACGTACATTATAAGATGTACAATCCGTGTCGTACAGTACTAACACACAACACCAAAGCTTCAAAACTTTTATGATATATATAGTACATAACTTTTTCTTCGTCGGTACTAACTCACAAAAAAAACCACTTCTAAAATTTAGTCATACATATATCACGTGTTTTTTGACAATCGTATGGTACTATACTAACAAACACCAATATAACTTCCTATTTTTCATCGTAATGCACTTTTACCGACATACAATACTAGCATCCATTACGATACCCCAAATTCATAATTTATTTTAAATGACATTACAGATTGCAATCTTTACAAATTACACTATCAACACAAACTGTAAGATATACAATACAAGATGTACAGTACAAAACGTACAATACTAACATCCATATATTATATGTATTTGTCTTATTAGTCTATAAATAATTTTGATGTAAAAATTAAATCATTTGTTAATCTGTAAATGCAGTTCATTCTCCCGTCGTGACTGTTCATTTGAAGACGAGACAATTAACGCAACACCTTCATAATACATGCAAAAAGGTAACTGGAAAATGATTTCTTTTCTCTCGGGGCTTTTAATACGCATATGAATGGGATGACCGGTTCTGGATACTCAATTATAGGCCTAAACGATGAATCGAAAGACCTCCAAGTACTTCCAAAAAGGTAACTGGAAAATGATTTCTTTTCTCTCGGGGATTTTAATACGCATGTGATTATGTGAATGGGATGACCGGTTCTGGATACTCAATTATAGGCCTACACGATGAATCGAATGACCTCCAAGCACTTCCAAAAGGGTAATGAATTGCCTGTCGGAAATCAACATCTCTTTCTGGGAATTTCAATGCGGAGGTCAATGGGATATTCGGTTTTGGATATTTCAGTATAGGCCTACCTCTGATAAACGACAAAATGAACAGAAGGCCTTCCAAATTCATCCAAAAAGGTAATGAATTGCCTGTCAGATAATATTGATTGTTGTTCTGGGATTTCTAATGCGAATTTGAACATGATGCTTGGTTTTGGGTATCCAATCTTCCTCTAAGCCATGACACGATGATTAATCTCTCGAAATGCTTCTAGAAAGGTAATAACTTGCCTGTCGTGATTATCAAATGTAAAACATCCATTACTCAAACTGTAAATCCAAGTGTCGGCTCACACGACATTTAATGGCATTAATATTGAGCATAGTTCCTTACACCAAAGCCGTTAAATGTCTATTGACCGGAACGGCTGGTCCTTTCTAGCCGTTGTAAACATGACCTGGTCTGCGTTGGCGTTAAATGTCCACGACAAGCGACATATTGAGGAGAGAACAGACAATACGACCATCTAGCCGTTATATACTGGCAACAACATGACATGGGTCTACAAATTCCAGCTCCCTTAATATAAAGGTTTGAGCTCCCAAGTAGAGAAAGCCAGACACCGTCAGATCCAGTCATGCAGAATGTAGTGGCCCTTGGCTTCACAATATTATATTAACCTTGTGTCCTGCACAAATGACGGTGTGCAGCCAATGATGTAATCGAATAAAAGAAAAGAAGTTACACGTCACCGCCAGTGGCTACACACTAGGATTATGTATATTATTCAGAAAAATAGAATGTGATGAAAAATGAAATTATTACGGAAGTATTACTGACGAGCTTATAAATTCAAGATAAGAACGAACAGATAAAGGAAAAATAATAAATTTTGCATTGAAAATACTCAGAGTGTGTGAGGAAAAAGGTCAAGGGGCCAACCAACGGACAAATCTGATTGAGAAGTAAAAATACAATATACTTCTCGGGGTTTGACCCAACCCGAGATAGTACAGTTAGAAGGAGATATAAAAAGAAGCTACCACAGGAAGAGATCTACAATCTACCACCCCAAATTTTCCCAAGAAGACAACCTCCCGTAAAGATCTGGATGTCTTAGCAGCCTTGTCAGGCATCTTTTCTACTTCTCTTATCTTTTTCTTCTCTATTTCTTCTTTGTTGTTTCTCTCCCCAACACTATAGCATGGCTTCCTTTTTCTTTTTAATTGGCAACATCTTCTTTTTGTTTGACTTGGCGATTGCTCCTTTCCAATTAGTAGGTGTTGGGATATATAATCCCTGGCACAACTGCAAAAAAAAAGGAGCCCTAGTGGGCTTTGGCACTTTGGCTAAAACAAAATTGGCTTTAACAGTCTCCCCCTCTGATCCAAAGAAGGAGGTTGTCATCAAATAATCGTCACTGGGAATGTATGCCTTTAAACTCTTTACTAAGCTCTATCTTGTCTAATGTTACCACTTAGGTCATCACGTCAGAAGTATTTTTGTCAATCATGTTATAAAGCTAATGATATCTTACATCAGTCTGTTTTATCCGTGCATGATGCACGATACTCTTACTCAAGTTAATAACACTGTGACTATCACAAAAAATAATCAGATTGACATGATTCATTCCCAAGTTGTAACATACTGAAACCTGACTTTTGAATCTAAAAATTATATTCCCATGATTAGGAGATTAGAATGTTTGGTTCTTTAGATTGGATCAAACAAGGATGAAGATATACTATAATGCATATAACATGAATAATCAAGGGCAATTCTAGCATATACAAGCTTGAAAACATATACAATACATTTAACGATATCACGAGCATGATATAAGTCACATGTGTATCCTTTGATTGCTAATAGTCACATAAAGGCTAAGATACATTTAGTAAGAGAAATAATGTCCTTAATACCTGGATAGGAATAACAATGTGAATTTTTATATCTATAAATATAAATAATGTAACAATATATAAATTGAATTAGTGAACTTAATATGTTAAGGGGGTGAAGGAGTAGCTTAGCGGTACGACTCAACAATCCCCAATGAAGGGACCCAGATTTGACTCTGACTATTTCCTCATGGTGAAATAAGGCCCACATAATTGAGCGTGTTGTGATGCCCCCAAAGTATGCAGCTGATACCGAGGTTTACCCTAGGCTGGGTCGGATCCAGTAGTGGCCTTGCTCGGAAGGGGTTCCTCATCATAAAAAAGAAGACCTTGATATGATAAATAAGAAAATTATGGACATTGATGAATAATAATATAAGGAAACTCTTTTTGTAACAATGTGAGGAACTCTAAACAATAAATAATGATGGTAATGATGTAATGTTATAATAATATAATAGTGATGAGCTCAAAACTCTAGTTGTATTAAAACTCATAGAAGGAATCTTCAAAAATCAAATAAAAAGGTAAAAATATATTCCTAGGGTCCGAATATATTGAGTGCTAAGTTTCACTTTTTATGAACAATCATGACTATCTTAGTTTCATTAAGAAAAGAAAATGTCAGATAAGATCAACAATATCAAATTAGTTATTAACAAACAAATCTAATATGTTAAACAAATAGTCCAAACAACTTATGGCTTATACATATATAATTTTGGTGAAGTTATAATAAATCAAATTGTGGTATAACATAGAGGAAAATAATGTTGTACATACATGATAATTCTATAGAAAATTTATCATGATAAAAAATCTTGAAACATATTTACTTTTCAAATATAATATAAGTAATAAAAATAATCCGAGGTAACTACAATAATGTGAAATACACGAGATATTTTAATAAATTGGAATAAACTTTAACAAACTAATTCTCTCTACGTATTATTTGAAAAAAAAAATTAATGAAATCAATCAGGTTAACATATCATATAGGAAACAAATAGTTTAATTCGATCATATATTTGTTTGGAAGCAAATAAATATTCTCATATTTATATGATCAATTACTTAATAAAAATAACAACTAATAATCATTTTTTTTATAACGAGGAACTCCTCCCGGGATCAGCCACTTTTGGACCCCACCCAGCCAAGGGTAAACCCTGGAACCAGTCATGTGCATAGGGGCACCCCGGCGTGCTCAATAACGTGGGACTTTGTTGCACCCTGAGGGTTACACAACCATAATCGTACCCGAGTCCCCTCATCCGGGATTGCCGAGCTGCACCGCTGGGCTACTCCCTCGCAACTAAATGATTTCCTTAGTAAACCTCCCTATTACCTCCTAAAATTGTTAACCTTAAGGAAGAAAAAGGAAAATGGTTAGATTGATAATTTTTACACCCTTTTCATTTAAAATTCATATATGTGTAATAATTAGTTCTAGATATATAACTTTATTAGCACCTATATCTTCTACAAATAATTAATGTAAATTATATTAGCAATATAAATTTTTTCCTCAAATATAGAAATTTGGATCGAATATCATTTAACTATATACGTGTATGGAAATAAATTTTTATACATCTTTTCAATGACTATCAAGTGAGAAGAGAAATGTTGTGGGAAAGTTATTTTCGAATGGGATGATAAGTGTATATAAAAGATTGATAAATAAAATCATCGAGAAAGAACTTAATAAATATATCATACACAATTGTACATTAAATTATTATATACATTTATATTGAGTAAATAGTTTCTCATATTGATCATTTTCTTATTTATCTCTCTCTCTCTCTCTCTCTCCTGATGTCTAAGGCTAGCCTAGTACTCATATTGAGCAATCACCTATATTTTCTCCATTTTGATCTTTTGAGCAATATATCTTA